>ML336879.1:0-186998 GCA_005239505.1 Nicotiana paniculata | reverse complement strand
GGCCCCCCCCCCCCCCATTTTCTTTCTTTTCAATTAGAATCAAAATAGTTGTACCCCTCTATCAAAGAATCTTTTTATTATAAATTTCTTAATTTTGTGCTCCCTTCGTTTATTTGATCACATAGACTAATCCGTATAATTTGAATTCGGTCGGGTACCATAATTGTGGATCTCGAAAAGTGCCTAACACCTTCTCTTCGAGGTGATTTCGAGACCTTGCACGATCTTTGGGGATGTTGACTAGTCAAACAGAGTTATCTGCAAATAGGTTCCCCAACGCACCTAAAAACCCGTTAGGTGGAGACTCTCCTCTTTTAATACCTCCTTTAAAAGAGTTGTCACATGTCAAAACCCAATTTTGTGAGAAAAAGAGGTGCAACAATAATGTATCCCGATCATCCAAACATGCCCTAAAGCTCTTAATCCGTTAGGTAACCAACTAGGTGGAAGTCGCAACTCTAGATTATTTTATCATTTGAAAAACAATCAAAACCAAAATGTTGTCTCTTATATTTTATAATTGCAATCAATAGATCAAAGTAGAAGTAGTAACAACAAACAAGAATGTGGAAGAGTAATTTAGGACACATCATACAATTACACTAAATATATACTCCCAATTCTAACTCCATGCGGATTCGATTCCGACCTATGTTGGGTTTTATTATTGCATCGACTGTCTCACTACCTATTTGTGGTGCGAGTTTGGGCGAGATACTACTCACATGATTCTAAGCAAAAATGACTAACTATTGACATTTTCAGGCATGAAAATAACCCTAGACAGAAGAACAAAACTAAGAAAAGATAAAAAATCAAAAGATGTAATGAACAAACCAGTAATGAAGGATGCAGGTGAGAATCTACACAGATGAAATGCTTGATGTAAGGCCCCAAAAAATTTTGCTAAGTAATTTAGGATTTTGGGGTGTCAGTAGGCTAATTATAGTATTTTATGTGTTATAAATATGATGTAAATGAATTAGATATGGTAATAAGTGTATATGTCATATAATAAGTAATGTGGGGTTCAAGGAGAGGCCTAAGTCTAAGTCAAATTGGAAAATTATGTAGTAGGCTAAATTCCAAATAAATTCGCACAAGTCCAGACTTTGAACGAGAATATATATATATATATATATATATATATATACAAAAGTTAATGTGATGGACAATCTATCAAATGAAAGGTCTTCGAGTGTAGTTTCTAACGCTTCAAACCGTTCGTCATTTGGACATTCCTAAAAAACATTACGATCAAATTACCAAAAGATGGATTTGCGATCAATTTCGCGACCGCATAACAATTTCGCGGACCGCATAAGCATCGCAAAGTGAAGTAGAGTCGGGCAAATTATTATGTTTTCACATATTGATTATGCTATCGCATAATTGATTATGATGTTGATTATGTTATCGATTATGCTGTCGCATAATGATTATGCTGCAAGTCTGTTGCCCAAAAAACAATTATGCTATAGCATAATTGCACCACATAATTGACTTCGGGGGTCATTTTTGGAAATTTTTATATCCGAACCCATTTTGATAAATAAGATTTGGGGATATTTTCTACTAAATATAGAGAGAGGTGAGAGAATTTTAGAGAGAGAAAGAGGGAACCTAGCCATCCAATCACCAAATCTTGCTCAAGTCTTCAGGAATCAAGGAAGATAGCCACTAGATTGTCCTCCACCCAGGTAAGTCCTATTTCCAGAACTTGCATGCAAAAGGTTAAGGGTTCAAATATGTTGTGGGGATTAAAAATAGGCCATTCATGTGGCACTAAGTTGTGGTATGTGATATTAGTGAACTAATTTGGGTAGTTCATGTTAAAATTTGTTGAGGGAAGAAGGAATTCCATTTTCGGACCTTGTAGTCTATTTCACATGTTAGGTGTTTGATGCAATTCCTAAGAGAGTTACACCATGGGTAATCTTTCTAGTTGTTAATCGATTTTCTCTTTCTCCTTATAGATTATTATTGCTAGAGGTGTTGGTGCGTTGTATTAACTTAAGGAAATCTCAACCAGGTATGTAGGATAAACTTTATCTCTCGGAATTGAATTCCATATTGCTTCCGTAAGTTTAAGTATGACCGGCCCCAGATCCCAAATCTCTTCATTTCGGGTTATCCCCAATAAACTCATAAACATTATCCTTTCGAGCGAGCCTTATATTTAGCAATAGATGTTTAAAGTAAGGATTGCTTAGTGAAATAGCATAGTATCGAGTGGTATTTTTAATGAAAACTGGTATGCCAATTAGGAGAGGAAAACTCGATGTGCTTAATACTCCTATTTGCCAGTATGTATACTAAATGCCTTTATTGAGTGTGTTTAGTCGATCATAAACTATAAAGATATTTGAAAATGAATTAAATAAACTGGGGAAATAGAGTGTGGATAACATATATACTTGTACCTAGAGAGGCCTATGAAATGAGAAAATATATATCAAATAGATTACGAAACGAATCTCGACTCAACTGTTTAAGATAAATTCTAAAAGTGTAATTTTCCTAAAAGCTCTTTGAGGTATCTATGGATAAAATCCCCTCTTCTTAGGAATCGAACCTATATGGTGCTCCCCTATAAATTGTGTAAGCCTTAATCTTGATTGATGAAGGAAATAACATTTCAAATGTATTTGTATTGTAAGACCTTATGTGTAATATGCATTCAAATGCTTCCATTATGCTATGTTATTACTTTGTGAAGTATCGATGTTATGGAAAATATATTAAACTGCCAAATAATGTGACAATATCTATATGCCCATGATTCGTGTTTACTCTCATGTGTACTTGATGTTTTGAACTAAACGACTTGATGAAATTGATATGGATGTGAAATATATGGAAAGGAATTGAATTATGAAATGGGGCCACTAGAATTGGAAGACTTGAAATATATTTGTACAATGAGTAATGAGATGATTGATGAAAATAGAAATGTCTTGAGTAAGACGGCCTAGCCGATCGGGCCGTGATCGGACACTATGTCACAGGCATGGTGGTTTGTGTTGTGAAATGAATCGGAATTGAAACATGAATTGAAATAGAAACTGATATTGTGAGAAAATGTCTACAAGGGAGATGACCTAGCTGATCGGGTCGTGATCGGACTCCGTATAAGAGCACGGTGGTATTGAGGATAATGAGGTGATAATGCTAATAATGGCCCAAATTAAAGTTAAGATATTTTCTCATGATAGCTTATGTTATTCCTTAATTGATGTTGTGGTGTTGCTTATGTTTCTCATTGAATTCTTGAATTCTTCTTATTGCATTATTGATCTTTTTCTAAAGGAGATGTGTGTTACTTCCGTATTTTGACAATCTTTAGGTTTCACTTGGGCATTTGGATGTTATTGATTGTGACTTGACTGTTTTTATGGCTTTCTTCTTCTTCTATGGTTATTCTATTTTGAAATATGGCATTTAGCTTACATATTAGTACTACTCGACAGTACTAATGTCCCTTTTGTCGAGGGCGTTGCATCTTTAATGAATGCAAGTGGTTCCACAGTAGGCGGCAGTGATCAGCGATAGCGATATGTTCCTTCCAGCTAACTTGGTGATCCCCACTTCATTTCGGGGTCCTGTGTCATTGGGTTATCGTGTACTTTTAATTTGAGGTATAGTCGGGGCCTTGTTGTTGGAATTTTCATATTTCTCTTCAGTTGTATTTAGAGGCTCCGTAGACAGGTTATGGGTGGTGTCGGGTATTGGAATTGGATTGAAAAATGTTGGTATTTGGCGAATATGTTTTCTTCATATCTAATAATTGTAATAATTTGGTTATTATGGATGAACTGCTAATGGAAACAAAAATGAAAGTTGCTAATGATATATTTATAAAGTATGATTAGTGGAGTTCACCTCCTCTTTATCCATGAATTAGTTGGGTAGAATAAGACCTATCAGGCTTGCTCAGTCGGGTTTACTCGGTTGAGGGCCGGTCGCGCCCCTTGGTTTTGGAGCCTGCCACTTGAAGTTTTAGAACTAATAGGATATGCACTGTGCTTGCTTAGGTTTTCAGAGTTCAAAGAGTGTAAAGTGTGAATAGTACATGGAGGTCCTATTTATAGTTTGATCCAGTCGGTCCATAACTTACCTAAGTGCGGTCGCACAATTTTGAGTGCGGTCTGCACTCTTTACATGTACCTTTGAAGAAGTGTTTGTCACGCCCTGAAATCCAGCCATCGGGCCGTGATGGCGTCTAACGTTGAACCCACTAGACAAGCCAACGTGTATAGTTAAACTAGCATAATAACATCAATTTAACAGAATAAACTAAAACGGTTCACAATTAAACAGTGGAAATAAATACGGTTTCAAGCTAAGTAAAGAGAACATAATACAACGACGCATAATTTTCCCAAAACCCGGAGTCACAAACTCACGAACTGTCTATAAGAGTGCTAAATAAAAGTCTGAAAGGAAATATATGACTGCCTCTGAAACTAGAGGAAAAACAAGACAGAAGTGAAGACATAGGGATGGGAGAGACGCCAAGGCCCACGAACGCCAGCGGGTATACCTTGAAGCCTCTGGGATAAGTTGGAAGACACTCCCACTAATGATGTCCTCCGGGTCCGGCTGTGTAATCTGCAAAACATAAAGAAGTGCAGGTGTAGCATCAGTACAACCGACCCCATGTCCTGGTAAGTGCCTAGCCTAACCTCGCGAAGTAGTGACGAGGCTAGAACTAGACTACCAAATAAACCTGTGCAGTTCAAATAAATATATATATATATATATATACACACACACAACGGAAAAGAAATACAGGGAGAAAACAATCAATAAAGGAAGGGGAACACACTGTGGGGAGATAACAGTTTCATAAAAGAGATCTCAAATAAGGAAAAGAACAACAAGGCCAGAATATCAATAAGGATAAGAAATCACAAGCTTGCACGGCACCATCCTTCGTGCTTTTACTCTCTCCCTCACCAATCAATCGTATAAATAATCATGTGCACGGCATCACCCTTCGTGCTATTACTCTCTTTCCTAACAATATAATAAATGAAGATTTGTACGGAATGGTACATTGTACGGCACGGCATCACTCTTCGTGCTTTACACTCTTTCCTCACGATATCGAACAATGCACGACATCACCCTTCGTGCTTTAACGCTCTTCCTCAAAATAGTAAACAGTGCACGGCATCACCCTTTGTGCTTTAACGCTCTTCCTCACCCAAACAACAATCACAAACAAGGGCAAGGGAGTAAACAGAATAGAAATAGAAATCCCGGCAAGGGAACATCAATTAAACAATTAAATCCCGGCAAGGGAACAATAACAGTAATCTCAACATCCCAGCAAGGAGACAATATCAAAGCAACAATGACCCGTCAAGGGTATATTTTAGTAACTCTTTCTCTTTCTTTCACTTTCATTTCATAATTTACTCTATTACTTGAGCCAATGCTCCAAAGGATTCAATTATCTCATATATCTTCACCATTCGTGCTACAATCTGAGCCAATGCTCTAAAGGATTCAATTATCTCATATATCTTCATCATTCGTGTTACAATTTGATCCATTGCTCCAAAGGAGTTTAAAGATTACAATTCCCTTCACATTCTCTTCACAACATATAGAAATCATCAATTAAGCATGGAAATTACAACAAAATCAGAATATTCGCAATATAAGGACTCACGGTCATGCTAGACACCAATGTATAGATACTCGTCACCATGACTATACATCGTATTTGACAATTAGAAAGTACCAAATAATACTCAACTCCTATTCCCTCAAGCTAAGCTTAGACCAAACACTTACCTCGGGTCCAAAGTATAGCAATCAACCCTCTAACACCGCCTTTCCTTTAGAATCTAACTCCGCAATGGTATTATCTAGACATAATCAACTCAAGTATATCAATAAGGATTCAATGATTCAATTGCATAGCCTAATTATCCATTTCCTAGCATTCTTCCAAAAATACCAAAATTCGACCCCGGGCACGCTCGCTCGGATTCCTATAATTCTCGAAGGGAACACTCACCCAAAGCCTAAGGATCATTAATATACGATTCTTACTTGATTCCATGGCCAATTCACAGAAAATTCTCAATGATCACAAGTTATAGGTTACTACCCAAATTCTTGATTTTTGCACTAATTTATGTAGTTAATTAAGCTAGAATCCATGCATAAAGCTAATTTCTGAGTAGAGTTCACTTACCTTAGAAGACATGGTTGTTAGTCCTTAACAATGGAAGAAAATCGCCCTAGGAAGAAGAAGGAAATGAGAAAAATGGGTTTAAAACCCGTATATAAAACACACTGCCTGAACAGTGATTCCGCACTTCCGCTCGAGCCTTCGGAACACCCAAAACAACGCTAAAACTCAAAATCAAACCCCCAAACCCCAAGAACCAAACTTAGGAACTCTAAGTTTTCTAGACTTCGCTAACAACGTGCGAACTGACCTATACAACTTAGAATGACGCCAAATTTCAAAGATAACTCACAAAACATCCTACGAACTTAACCACGCGATCAAATCGCCAACATCACATCAAAACAACGAATCAAACCTCAAAATCACTAGTTTTACTTCAAACCTCATAAACTTTCAAATTTAGAGTTTTAAGTCCGAAACACGTCAAACGACGTTCAATTTCAACCAAACTTCACAGAAATATCTTAAACCACATAAAGACCTGTACCGGGCGCCGGAACCAAAATACGGGCCTGATACCAAAACATTCTAACCAATTTTCATTTTCCTTTTCTTTATAAATTTAAGAAAAATAATTTTACTCAAAAATCCATTTCTTGGGCTTGGGACCTCGGAATTCGATTCCCGACATACGCCCAAGTCCCATATTTTCCTACGGACCCTCCGGGATCGTCAAATCACGGGTTCGGGTCCGTTTACCCAAAATGCTGACCGGAGTCAAATTTACTCATTTTAATATCAAATCTTAGCATTTTTCACAGAATTTCATATTTAAGTTGTCCGGCTACGCGCCTGAACTGTGCATGCAAATCGATGCAACTACAGATGAGGTTTTCAAGGCCTCGGAAGTACGGAATGGGTGATAAAATAGGTGATGACCCTCTAAAACAATTGTTCTTCCTCGAACGAACAGAAGAAGGAAGTACCTGAGTCAGGGAATAATGAGGGTAACGGCTCCACATATCGGACTCGGACTCCCAGGTCGATGCCTCAGGAGGCTAACCTCTCCACTGAACACGAACAGAAGGGAAACTCATGGATCTCAACTGACGAACCTGCTGGTCTAGAATAACTACCGGCTCCTCCTCATAAGATAAGTCCTTGTCCAACTAGACAGTGCTGAAATCTAACACGTGGGTTGGATCGCCGTAATACCTCCGAAGCATGGACACATGAAAAATTGGATGTACAGCTGATAAGCTAGGCAGCAATGCAAGTCTATAAGCCACCTCTCCCACTCGATCAAGAATCTCAAACGGACCAATGAACCTAGGGCTAAGCTTGCCCTTCTTCCCAAATCTCATCACGCCCTTCATAGGCGACACTCGGAGCAATACTCACTTACCAACCATGAAAGCCACATCTCGAACCTTGCGATATGCATAACTCTTTTACCTGGACTGAGCTGTACGAAGCTTATCCTGAATGATCCTAACCTTGTCCAAGGCCTCCTGAACCAAATATGTACCCAACAACCGAGCCTCTCCCGGCCCATACCATCCAACCGGAGATCGACACCGCCTACCATATAAAGCCTCATAAGGAGCCATCTGGATACTCGACTGGTAGTTGTTGTTGTAGGAAAACTCTGCTAAAGGCCAAAATTGATCCCATGATCCTCCAAAGTCAATAACACAAGCTCGGAGCATATCCTCCAATATCTGAATAGTCCGCTCAGACTGCCCGTCCGTTTGAGGATGAAATGATGTGCTCAACTCCACCTGGGTGCCTAACTCTCGCTAAACTGCTCTCCAAAAATGCGAGGTAAACTGCACACCCCGGTCCGAAATGATAGATACCGGCACACCATGAAGGCGAACAATCTCTCGGATATAGATCTCAGCTAACCTCTCGGATGAATAGGAGACTGCCACAGGAATGAAATACGCTGACTTGGTTAGCCTATCAACAATGACCCAAACTGCATCGAACTTCTTCCGGGTCAGCGGAAGTCCAGTAAAGAAGTCCATAGTGATCCTCTCCCACTTCCACTCGGGAAGCTCAATCCTCTGAGATAAACCATCAGGCCTCTGATGCTCATACTTAACTTGTTGACAATTCAAACATCGCGCCACATATGCCATAATATCCTTCTTCATTTTACGCCACCAATAATGTTGCCACAGATCCTGATACATCTACGCGGCGCCCGAAAGAATAGAGTACCGGGAACCATGGGCCTCCTCTAAAATAAACTCTCGAATCCCATCAACATTGGGCACACAAACTCGCCCCTGAAATATCAAGACACCATCATCATCTAAGGTCACTTGCTTGGCACCTCCGCGCTGCACCGTGTCTTTAAGGACACACAAATGGGGATCATCAAATTACCGATCATGGATACGCTCCAATAATGAAGAACGAGCGACTGTAAAAACCAACACTCGACTAGGATTAGAAATATCCAACCTCACAAATCGATTGGCCAATGCCTGAACATCCAAAGCAAGCGGCCTCTGACTGACCGGAATAAAAGTAAGACTGTCCATCCTAGCTGATTTCCTACTCAAAGCATCGGCCACCACATTAGCCTTCCCCGGGTGATATAAGATGGTAATATCATAATCCTTCAACAACACCAACCACCTTCTCTGCCTCAAGTTCAACTCTTTATTCTTGAACAGGTATTGAAGACTCTTATGGTCCGTGAACACCTCACACGCCATGCCATACAGATAATGCCTCCAAATCTTCAATGCGTGAACAATGGCTGCCAACTCCAAATCATGCACTAGATAGTTCTTCTCATGAATCTTCAACTGCCTCGGAGCATAAGCAATGACCTTGCCATCCTGCATCAACACTGCACCAAGCCCAATACGGGAAGCATCGCAATAGACTATGTGAGGCCCTGAATCTGTGGGCAAAACTAATATCGATGTCGTAGTCAGAGCTGTTTTCAGCCTCTGAAAGCTCGCCTCACACTCGTCCGACCATCTGAACTGGGCACCCTTCTGGGTCAACCTAGTCATCGAGGCTGCAATAGATGAGAACCCCTCCACGAACCGACAATAGTAGCCTGCCAATTCCAAGAAACTCCAAATCTCTGTAGCTGATGCTGGTCTAGGCCAATTCTTGACTACCTCAATCTTCTTCGAGTCAGCCTGATTACCCTCTGCTGATACGACATGACCCAGGAATGCAACTGAACTCAACCAGAACTCACACTTCAAAAATTTTGCATAAAGCTGACTGTCCTTCAGAGTCTGAAGAACCACTCTGAGATGTTGCTCGTGCTCCTCCTGGCTTCGGGAGTATATCAAAATATCATCAATGAAGACTATCATGAAGGAGTCCAAATAAGGCCTGAAAACTCGGTTCATCAAGTCCATAAAAGCTGCTGGGGCATTTGTCAACCCAAATGACATGACCAAAAACTCGGTAATGCCTGTACCGAGTGCTGTCTTAGGGACATCGGATGCCCTAATCCTCAACTGATGGTAGCCAGATCTCAAGTCTATATTTGCAAATGCCTTGGCACCTTAAAGATGATCGAACAAATCATCAATCCTCGGCAGTGGATACTTATTCTTGATTGTAACCTTGTTCAATTGCCAGTAATCAATGCACATCCTCATCGAACCATTTTTTTCCTTCACAAACAATACTGGAGAACACCAAGGAGAAACACTAGGTCTAATGAAACCCTTCCCAAGCAAATCCTGCAATTGTTCCTTCAACTCTTTCAACTCTGGCGGGGCCATGCGATACAGTGGAATAGAAATGGGCTGGGTGCCCAGAGCCAGATCAATACAGAAATCAATATCCCTGTCGGGTGGCATCCCCGGCAGGTTTGAATGGAAGACCTTAGGAAACTCACGAACCACGGGTACCGAATCAATAGAGGGAACCTCAACACTGGAATAGCGCACATAAGCCAAATAATCCAAACACCCCTTCTCGACTATACGCCGAGCCTTCACGTACGAAATAACACTACGGGTAGAGTGACCAGGAGTTCCTTTCCACTCCAAACGGGCAAATCCGGTAAGGCTAAGGTCACCGTCTTGGCATGGCAATCCAAGATAGCATGATATGGGGATAACCAGTCCATCCCCAATATAACATCAAAGTCGACCATACCTAAAAGCAATAAATCAACACGGGTCTCAAGACCCCCAATCACCACAACACAAGAACTATGGACTCGATCGACCACAATAGAATCACCCACCAGTGCAGATACATAAACAGGAACACTCAGTGGATCACTGGGCATTAGCAGGTATGGTGCAAAATGAGAGGACACATACGAATACGTAGGCCCTGGATCAAATAGCACTGAAGCATCTCTCTCACAGACCCGAATAGTACCTGTAATGACTGCATCTGAAGACTCATCCTCTGGCCTGGCTGGAAGTGTATAACATCGGGGTTGGGCCCCACCACCCTGAACTACATCTCTGGGACGGTCGGCTGCTAGCTGGCCTCCACCTCTAGCGTCCTGAGCTCCACCTCTATGACCTCTACCTCTACCTCTAGCACCTCTACCCCTACCTCTAGCTGGCTGGGCAGGCTGTGGGACACCCGGTGCCTGTACCATGGCACGAGAACCTTGATGCTGTGAACTACCTGATGCTCGAGGGAAAAATCTGGCAAGGTGAACCGGATCACCACAAGTGTAACAAGACCTCGGCTGCTGAGGGAACTGAATCTGACCCTGTCGACCTGAATGACCACCCCGGAAACTCTGATGCGGCGGTGCACTGATGGGAGTTGGTGGCGCACTGTAAGGCTGCTGATCAGAATAGTGCGTATGATAACCACGACCACCTGAGGTACCATGGGAAACCTGGAGAACTGACTGAAAAGGTCTGGGAGGATGACCACTGCCTGAAGAATCCCTGCCCAGATGAGGCTCCACTGAAATGACCGAAATGACGAGGCCTCTTATCAGCCCCCTGCCCACCACCCTGTGATAAAACCATCTCAATACGCCTGGCCACATTGGCCGCCTCCTGGAATGAAATATCAGTGCATGTCTCTTTGGCCATCTAGAGTCTAACAAGTCAAGCTAGACCCTCAATAAACCTCCTCACTCTCTCACGATCAGTGGGGAGTATCATGATAGCATCTCGGGCCAAAGTAATGAACCTGGTCTCATACTGTGTAACAGTCATAGATCCTTGCAGGAGGTGCTCAAACTGCCTCCGAAGACCCTCCCTCTGAGTAACCGGTAGAAACTTCTCCATAAACAACTCGGAGAAGTGAGCCCAAGTTAGTGGTGCAGACCCAGCAGGACTGGTCAAGCAATAATCCCTCCACCAAGTCTTGGCGGTACCAGAAAGACGGAATGTAGCAAAATCAACTCCATTGGACTCCACAATACCCATGTTATGAAAAACCTCATAGCAACTGTCCAAGAAATCCTGGGGGTCCTCTGATGATGCACCAGTAAAGGTAGCAGTGAATAACTTAGTGAACCTGTCCAGTCTCCACAAGGCATCTGCTGACATAGTTGCTCCCTCTACTACAGGTAGTGCAATACCCGGCTGAGCTACTCCGGTTGGCTGAGGTGCCGGAGTCTGAAACTGTGGAGCTAGCTGCTCTCGCGTGCGGGCGGTAGGAGTCTGGGCACCTCCCCCAGCCTGAGAGACGGCTGGTGTAGTAGGAAGAAGACCCGCCTGTGCTACACTCTCCATGAGTCCGACTAGACGGATAAGGGCATCCTGAAGCACTAGGGTAGCTATGAACCCCTCTAGGACCTGAGCTGGTCCAACTGGGACTGCCGTAACTGGGACCTCCTCGTCAGACTCGACCTGAGGGTCCTCCACTAGGCTGCTGCTCTAGGCTGAGCCCGGCCCCGGCCTCGGCTCGGCCTCTAGCACGGCGTCGTCCTTGACCTCGACCCCGAGTAGGAGCTGTAGCAGGAGTGTCGGGCTACTGAACGGAACCAAGGGAAGCACGCGTCCTCACCATCTACGAGAGAATAGAATAGAAACTTAATCAGTACTCATAATTCATAGCGCACGACAGAGATGAAAAGAAATATGGAGTCAACCTAACTTTACATCCTATGGGGGATAAATACAGACGTCTCTGTACTGATCCCTCAGATTCTACCAAGTTGTCTGTGAGTTGTGAGACCTAAGTAACCTAGTGCTCTGATACCAACTTGTCATGCCCCGAAATCCCACCATCGGGCCGTGATGGCGTCTAACATTGAACCCGCTAGACAAGCCAACGTGTATAGTTAAACTAGCATAATAACATCAATTTAACGGAATAAACTAAAATGGTTCACAATTAAACAGAAGGAAATAAATACGGTTTCAAGCTAAGTAAAGACAACATAATACAACGACGCATAATTTTCCCAAAACCCGGAGTCACAAACTCACGAACTGTCTATAAGAGTGCTAAATAAAAGTCTGAAAGGAAATACATAACTTTCTCTGAAACTAGAGGAAAACAAGACAGAAGCGAAGACATAGGGATGGGAGAGACGCCAAGGCCCACGAACGCCAGCGGGTATAACTTGAATCCTCTATGATAAGCTGGAAGACTTTCCCACTTATGATGTCCGCCTGGTCCGACTGCGTAATCTGCACAAAATAAAGAAGTGCAGGTGTAGCATCAGTACAACCAACCCCATGTACTGGTAAGTGCCTAGCCTAACCTTGGCGAAGTAGTGACGAGGCTAGAACCAGACTACCAAATAAACCTGTGCAGTTCAAAATATATATATATATATATATATATATATATATATATATATATATATATATGTATATGTATATATACAACGGAAAAGAAATACAGGGAGAAAATAATCAATAAAGGAAGGGAAAAACGTTGTGGGGAGATAACAGTTTCATATAAGAAAACTCAAATAAGGAAAAGAACAACAAGGCCAGAATATCAATAAGGATCAGAAATCATAAGCTTGCACGGCACCCTCCTTTGTGCTTTTACTCTTGCCCTCACCAATCAATCGTATAAATAATCGTGTGCATGGCATCACCCTTCGTGCTCTTAATATCTTTCCTCACAATATAATAAATGAATATATGTACAGAATGGTACATTGTACGGCACGGCATCACCCTTCATTCTTTACACTCTTTCCTCACAATATCGAACAATGCACGGCATCACCCTTCGTGCTTTAACGCTCTTCCCTCAATAGTAAACAGTGCACGGCATCATTCTTCGTGCTTTAACGCTATTCCTTACCCAAACAACAATCACAAACAAGGGCAAGGGATTAAACAGAATAGAAATATAAATCCCGGCAAGGGAACATCAATTAAACAATTAAATCCCGGCAAGGGAACAATAACAGTAATCTCAACATCCCAGCAAGGGAGACAATATCAAAGCAACAATGACCCGGCAAGGGTATATTTTAGTAACTCTTTCTCTTTCTTTCACTTTCGTTTCATAATTTACTCTATTACTTGATCCAATGCTCCAAAGGATTCAATTATCTCATATATCTTCACCATTCGTTCTACAATCTGAGCCAATGCTCCAAAGGATTCAATTATCTCATATATCTTCATCATTCGTGTTACAATTTGAGCCATTTCTCCAAAGGAGTTTAAAGATTACAATTCCCTTCACATGCTCTTACAACATATAGAAATCATCAATTAAGCATGGAAATTACAACAAAATCAGAATATTCGCAATATAAGGACTCACGGTCATGCTAGACACCAATGTATAGATACTCGTCACCATGACTATACATCGTATTTGACAATTAGCAAGTACCAAATAATACTCAACTCCTATTCCCTCAAGCTAAGCTTAGACCAAACACTTACCTCGGGTCCAAAGTATAGCAATCAACCCTCTAACACCGCCTTTCCTTTAGAATTCAACTCCGCAATGGTATTATCTAGACATAATCAACTCAAGTATATCAATAAAGATTCAATGATTCAACTACATAGCCTAATTATGCGTTTCCTAGCATTCTTCAAAAAATGCCAAAATTCTACCCCGGGCCCGCTCGCTCGAATTTCTATAATTCTCAAAGGGAACACTCACCCAAAGCCTAAGGACCATTAATATACGATTCTTACTTGATTTTATGGCCAATTCACAGAAAATTCTCAATGATCACAAGTTCTAGGTTACTACCCAAATTCTTGATTTTTGCACTAATTGATGTACTTAATTAAGCTAGAATCCATGCATGAAGCTAATTTTTGAGTAGAGTTCACTTACCTTAGAAGACCTAGTTGTTAGTCCTTAACAATGGAAAAAAATCGCCCAAGGAAGAAGAAGGAAATGAGAAAAATGGGTTTAAAACCCGTATATAAAACACATTGCCTGAACAGTGATTCTACACCTGCGGCTCTGGGGACCGCACCTGCGAGAAAAATCTCGCACCTGCGAAAATGGGATGAGAAACCTGGGCCCGCACCTGCGGAGTAGAGACCGCACCTGCGGTCTCACACCTGCGAGAAATGTCCTGCACCTACGATAATTGGCCAGGCCATTGGTGATCGCACCTGCAGTCTCGCACCTGCGATGTTGGGGACCGCATCTGCGGTCACATCAGAACAGGTGCATCAGCAGCTATCTTTGCTGGTTTTTAGCCCCTTTAGGTGCCCGGAAGGCACCTGGGACTACCCGAGCCCTAGTCCAAATATACCAACGAGTCCCAAATCATAATATGGACTCGCTCGAGCCTTCGGAATACCCAAAACAACGCTAAAACGCAAAATCACACCCCCAAATCACAAGAACCAAACTTAGGAAATTTAAGTTTTCTAGACTTTGCTAACAACGTGCCGAACTGACCTATACAACTCACAATGACTCAAACTTTCACAGATAACTCACACAACATCCTACGAACTTAACCGTGCGATGGAATCGCACACATCACATCAAAACAACGAATCAAACCTCAAAATCACTAGTTTTTCTTCAAACCTCATAAACTTTCAAATTTAGAGTTTTAAGCCCGAAACACGTCAAACGACGTCCAATTTCAACCAAACTTCACAGAAATATTTTAAACCACATATAGGACCTGTACTGGGTGCCGGAACCAAAATACGGGCCCGATACCAATACATTCTAACCAATTTTCATTTTCCTTTTCTTTATAAATTTTAGAAAGACAATTTTACTCAAAAATTCATTTCTCGGGCTTGGGACCTCGAAATTTGATTCCAGGCATACGTCCAAGTCCCATATTTTCTTACAGACCCTCCGGGATCGTCAAATCACGGGTCCGGGTCCGTTTACCCAAAATGTTGACCGGAGTCAAATTTACTCATTTTAATATCAAATCTTTGAATTTTTCACAGAATTTCATATTTAAGCTGTCCGGCTACGTGCTCGGACTATGCACGAAAATTGAGGCAACTAATGATAAGGTTTTCAAGGCCTCGGAAGTATGTAATGGGTAATAAAATTGGTGATGACCCTTTGGGTCGTCACAGTGTTGAGGTCCGCAAAAAAGTGAGTGTGACCGCAGAATTTGCACGGACTGCACAATTCTGTATGTGGCTGCAATTTGTTAATAAAATTTGACTGGCCAAACTTCAGAGAGCACGCACTTTTTGTCTCCAGTTGTGCGACCGCACACATAATTGTGCGGCCGCACTCAAAATTATGCGGTCCGCACTTCTGGTTGTGCAGCCGCACTGTTAAATTGTGCAGTCCGCACTCAGCTGTCTATGGACACACTCACTTTTGTGTGGTCCGCACTACCTCTTTTGAGTCTGCTTTACTACAATTCTAACTGATTCCTATTGCTATGTATTGCAGACACTGGTTAGATCCCGTGGTAGAGGTGATACATCAAAAGGTAGGGGTGATCCCTCCCAAGGTCGAGGCCGAGGCAAGAGTAAGATACCACTTGCCATTCATAGAGCCCTCCTTTACACACTCTCCTCCCACACTAATCAATGTAGATGATTATGATGATGTCCCGAATGATGGGAGAGGAGGTGACACTCGAGTGGGCGGCCCTGAGAGGTTAAGGAGAAGAGAGATGTGGGAAGACATATTCGTCAGCTTGACTGCCTTCAACAGGTTCAGAGAGTGGTGGCCACTGAGATTTCTCACACTTGAGCGACAGTTATTGATGAAGGATTTGGACATTCACAATCAAATGTCCTTAGATAGTTTCGAGAGCAAAAGGGATGGAAAATGGTTCTCCCAAAGTGTCATCCAAGCAAATGAGCACTTGGTTAAATAAATGTGTGCCAATGTGGCTCACATAAAGAAAGGTATCAAGATAACAAAGGTGCAAAATCAAAAAATTCGATCTGACTCATGTGCTTTGAACTCATATGTGGGATTTGAAGAAGTGGAGGCAGTATAATACTTGGAAAAGCTTGCTTTGGGTGATGCAGCTCGCTCGTGGTTAGCTGAGATTTTGGTTGCTCAAGGACCACCACCTTCGTGGCTCACAGCAGGGGTCCCCATAATCCGAGCCACCCTAAATTTTGAAGCCAAAGGGTGCCAGACATTTGTATGCTGCCGCATTGATCCGTGCTTAAATGATAACAACCTCCCACTTCCCCGAGCAATCCTAGTGGCTTCGATTATGGCTGGGCAATGTGGGTTCCATCATGTCCACCAACATCACATTAGCTGTTCAAAAAGATGAGGATCATACCCATACCCGAACTTCCTCATAGAGTATTTCAATTATCAAAAGGTGGAGTTGAGTAAGTATGATACAAAGTAAAGGCCAAGAAGCCTTTCTCATGGTAACACCTACAGGGTGCTGATAACCCGAAGTGCAAGGGTAAGGCAACTACCTTCGCTGGCCAGTCTGAGGAGCCAACAGTAGTAATTACTGATTCAGCTGCTGAGCCTTCCACAAATGTCATGCCTTCTACAGCAGCCATGCCACCACCTTCTTCTTCTAGACCATCAGCTCCAATTATCAGTGCCAGCTTCATCCACTTATCCACATACTGCGCTGCGAGTCTCCCAGACATTGGCAAGTCTCAACAACTGGATGCAGACAGCTACTTCAAAGTTGTCTGACGCCAGTGTTGTTGCAGCACAGTCCTCTGCCCCAGCAGCACCATAGGTACCTTCGTCAATGGAGGAAATATTGAAGAAGATTTAGACAACTAGAAGACCATTATGGAGACTCTAGTGGCGCATGTAGAGGTCATTGAGAAGTTGCAAAATCAATCAAAGAAGATGCAGAAGTCTCAGGCGTCAAAAATGTCAGTGGAGATGTTGAGAAAAGAGATTGCCAAGATTGCATCTATCGGAGATCTACCATTGGACCTGCTTATGGAGCCAGCAGTCCCAGCAGCACAGGTAGCACCAGCAGTACCCGAGGCATCAAAGGTAGCAGCCGGCCAGTTTGAGGAGCCGGATGCTATTGCCCACACCGCTGAGGAGATGATCCAGATGCTCAGCAACCGTGTTGTCCATCAGCCAGATGATGATGAGATATAGCTAGAGGAGACCGAGGGTGTTGCGCATGCCATGAAGACTGAGACCACATAGGGAGTTCTCTTAACTCTCTACCCTTCCCTGTTCTTATTTTCGTTAAGCATTGGAGACAATGCTTATTTTCATTCGGGGGTGGTCTATTTTGATTGATTGACAATGATATTGCCCTGTAATAACTCTTATACTATTTTTATTTTATCTTTATTTTCTCTTTGGTATGTATATATTATTCCCTTTATTTTGATGTATATAGCTAGTTTCCCTTATGTATATATTCATTTTACTTCGGTTTGTATATTCATTTATCTTACTTTCCGTAGTTTATTTCGTAGCTTCTTTAGTTTGTCTTTCTTAGTAGTATAACTTCTTATTTACTTTAGTAGTTTCTTTTGGATTTATTAGCTTCTTTTTACGTTTGAGTGATCAATAAGCCTTTGGTTTTCTTTATGCCACGATTCTTTTCAAATGTGGATTTTGTGTGAACCGAGTGGCTCTTCCCAACGATGGATGGAGTGACAACCTTCTGAAGGTATTGAGTCCATTTTCTTTTCTTGTTTAGGAAAAAAGTGTAGTAATGAATAAAAGGGTTTCAAGCATGCTTCACTAGGTACCAACACATTTACCTACGACCTTATGGTTAAAAACAAGTTTTTGTAAAGAAATAACTCTAGTTAGTGACTTTGTGAATCTTATGTTGACTTAGGCAATCATCGGGTGGTTTAGTTGAACCATTAGCGATTTGAAATCTTGAATGCGGTTGCTGTGGGCCCTCGACTCTTTTCTCTTTAATAATCTGGTTGTGTGAGAGGTGAGGTATTTTGTTACAAGTCCAAGTACCCGTGCGAATGGTCTAGAAATTGCCCCCCGAATGTGTTTCTAGGCGAAATTCTAAGTTAGCTTGGCTTGAGAAATGATTGTAGGCCCTCCTTGGACCATTTTGAAACCTTCCCTGTCCCACCAATGATATCATCCTTAGTAAACCCTTTTGATCCTAAAGCCTTTCTATTCAATAAACACATTACTAGCCTTTAATCGTTTTATAGTGAGTCTCTCTTGGCACCCGACTTTTCTTTAGCACTCATGTGATTCAAATGGCAAAAACATAAGCTTGGGGAGAGACGAGGAGTTTAAAGATGGTTTCAAGGCACAAAAAGACAAAATAAATGATGAAGAAGAAAAGGCAAAGAAAAAGAAAGGAAGAACAAAGAAAAACACAAAAAGAAAGTGAATAATGTGAAAGGGTTGAAAAGATGCAAAAGAAAGAAAAAGTGCAAAGCATGGAGAAAGAAAAGAAGAAGATTGTGAATAGCATGAAAAAGAAATAGTGATGTCAAGTCTCTCTAATCCTCCTAAGGGAAAAAAATGACTCAAAGAGTTGGCAAAGTATGAGCCAACAAGAGAATATGAAGTGCTAAAGGAAAGATGAACTGATTCCCATCCGATTACCCTCCTTAATCTAAAAGGCTTCATTACATGCTGTAAAAGCCTAGTGATTTCAACCCGAGCAAGCTTACATTAGTGGTGATATACATTAGGGGAAAGCATATGGAACTTAGAGTCGGGCTTGTGATATTTTTTTGAGAGTGATGAGCGAGTCTTCCTCGAGTCATTGTTTTGAATTCTTTATTCGTGAGTGAGATGAGCTTCCGGAGAATATAGGAGGAGAAGTTTGGGATCCACAATGACTTGCATGAAATTAGGAGCTTCCTTGATGAACAAAGTCAACCCTTGATGCTCAAGTGTCACATTAGAGCCATTTGTGCTTCAACATTCAAATCATAGGCTTGTTAATGATTCATGAGTGTGTGGGTAATTGTTTGTCCCAATTGATTTGTGTTCAAATCAACATAGGCCAGCTGAAATATCCCTTTTTTCTAGCGGAGGTGGAAATTTCCTTAATTGCTTGAGGACAAGCAAAAGCTTAAGTTTGGGGGAGTTTTAAGTAGGGGATTTGACCGCTTATTTGCTCTCTTTTACTTTTGTTTCAGACCAAAATTGCTTAAAGGTACTCCCGAAAACTAATGAAATGTGCTTGCTTGCCAAACGATAGAACATGAGCTAAAGAGATGAAAATTAACTCAAGAAGGAATGATTTTGGATAAGGAAAGAAACAAGGTTAAAAGGGAACTGTGCGGACCACACAATATTCTGGTGCAAAGTGTGGACTTCATAATTCTGGTGCGGCCGAAGAAGACAAAGATCATAGAGATGGGATTTTAAGTTCAAGAAGAAATGCATACCGCATCATTTTTGTACGGCTGCATAATCAAGAGAGCAACCGCACTCATTTTTATACGGTCCGTAGAAGTCTCACACATCCAAAGCCCAAGACCAAAGAGTGCATACCGCCCTATAATTGTGCGGCCGCAGAAGCAGGAGTGCGGCCACACTCATAAATGTGCAGTCTGCAGAAGTTGAAGAAGTGCGTCCGCAATACAGAATTGTGCCACCGCAAAATTGGAACCTGTCAAGCCAAGTCTCATTGTGCGGACCGCACACATAATTGTGCGGCCGCACAACCTCCGTAGGGGAAATTTTGTCAGATATTTTCAACTTAGTCTAAATAGAACTTTTTGTCATTTTTAGGTCAAGTTTTGTTTTGGGAGAGCACCTAAGTGGTTTCTTTACTGTTTTGAATAATTTTGTATTATATTAGCTTCCAAACATTAGATTTTCTTTCCATAATTAATTATTATGCATTTTATCTTAATTTATTCTTTTATTTCTTCATTTTTTATGAGTAGCTAAACCCTTAGCTAGGGTTGTGACCCAACTCTAGTATGGGTACTTAATGTGTTATTTAGCCTTGTTCTTGCTTAAATTCTAGAATTTATGGTTACAAACATTGATTCATGCCTATTTGACCTAGTCTCTACTTGAGAAAGAGAGACTAAGTCTACGAAAACTTGGCTAACTAGGAATTGGGGTGAACTCAAGAAATTTATAGCCCCAATTAAAGGGTTGAACCTAAAAATAGTAAGACCCGACTAGAGCATTTATCACTTTATTTGTGAATTACCCATTTGGACTTGAGAAAGACAAATCGGGAAAAGTCATCCAAACTACCAAGAGGTATAGAGTGAGGTGATTGCTATAATGTATCCCGATCATCCAAACATGCCCTAAAGATCTTAATATGTTAGGTAACCAACTAGGCAGAAGTCGCAACCCTAGATTTTTTTATCATTTAAAAAACAATCAAAACCAATAATATTGTCTCTTACTTTTTTTTAATTGCAATCAATAGATCAAAGTAGAAATAGTAACTACAAACAAGAATGTGGAAGAGTAATTTAGGAAACATCATACAATTACACTAAATATATACCTAATCCCAATTCTAACTCCCTGTGGATTCGATCCCGACCTATGTTGGGTTTTATTATTGCATTGACCGCCTCACTACCTATTTGTGGTGTGAGTTTGGGCGAGGTCACGGATCACCATGTATTTAGTTTTTGCGCTTCCACGGACTCGGCAGAAGTTTGACGCAGTTTGGGTAATTGTGGATAGGTTGATGAAGTCAGCTTATTTCATTCCTATGATGACTACCTATTCTACCGAGCAGCTGGCTTGAGTGTATATACGTGATATCATCACGCTTCATGGTGTACCGGTATCTATCATCTTTGATCGGGGTACGCAGTTTACATCACGGTTCTATAGGGTCGTACAGCATGAGTTGGGCACTAGAGTGGAGTTGAGCACAGCATTTCACCCTCAGACAGACGGACAGTCTGAGTTCACTATACAGATATTAGAGGATATGCTATCTGCGTGTGTGATGGAGTTTGGGTGTTTGTGGGATCATTTCTTGCCACTTGCGGAGTTTGCCTACAACAACAGTTATCAGTCGAGCATCCAGATGGAACCGTATAAGGCTTTGTATGGTAGGCGATGTCGGTCTCTAGTAGGTTGGTTCGAGATGTTGCATTTATGGTTGGAGAGCGGGTCCTGCTCCGGTTGTCACCCATGAAAGGTGTTATGAGGTTCGGAAAAAAGGGCAAGCTCAGCCCAAGGTTTATCGACCCATTTGAGGTGTTGTGACGTGTTGGGGAGGTTGCTTATGAGCTTGCCTCCTAGACTAGCAGGATTTCATCCATTATTTCATGTTTCTATGCTTCAGAAGTATCGCGACGATCTGCCTCATGTGTTGGATTTCTGCTCAGTCCAGTTAGAAAAGGATTTATCTTATGTTGATGATTCGGCGGCTATTTTGGACAGGAACGTTTGTAAGTTGAAGTCATAGAACATTGCTTCCGTGAAGGTTTAGTAGAGGGGTCACCCGGTCGAGGAGGTGACTTAGGAGACCGATCATGATATGCGCAGCCGTTATCCTCATTTTTTCATCACTTCAGGTATGTCTCTATACTCGTTCGAGGATGAAAGTTTGTGTAAGAGGGGGAAGATGTAACGACTCGCCCGGTCATTCCGAAAGTTGTAGCCCCATTCCCCCATTTTCTACTCCTTTTTTGTTCCACAGCTATTATATGACTTACCGGGTTAGTTGGTTCGGATCCGGAGTGATTTTAGAGTGAGTTTAGATACTTAGTCTCTTAATTGAAAGCTTAAGTTGGAAAAGTCGACCGGATGTCGACTTAACGACCTCAAATTTGAATTTTGATGATTCTGTTAGCTACGTTAGGTGATTTTGGAACTAGGAGTGTGTCTGCAACGTGATTTGGAGGTCCGCAGTAGAATAAGGCTTGAAATCGTGAAAGTTGGAATTTTGAAAAGTTTGACCGGGAGTGAAATTTTTGATATCAGAGTCGGATTGGATTTTTCGAGGTTGGAGTAGGTTTGTGGTGTCATTTATGACTTGGGTGCAAAATTTGAGGTCAATTGGACGTGGTTTGAAAGGTTTCGGCATCATTTGTGAAATTTGGAACTTTCAAAGTTCATTAGGCTTGAATCCGTGTATAATTCTTGTTTTGATGTTGTTTGAGGTGATTTGAGGGTTCTTAAGTTTGTATCATGTTTTGGGACTTGATGATATGTTTGGTTGAGGTCAGGGGGACCTCGGGTGAGTTTCGGAGGGTCAATGGATCATTTTTGGACTTTGGTTATTGACTGATAACAGCTGGTGTATTTCTACTGATTTCCTCTTACACGTTCGCGAGAGGAGCCTCACATTTGTGAAGGGTTTTTGTGAGCTGGGAAGGTTTTGTTCTATACGTTCACAAAGAGTTGGACGCGAAGGTATGGATGTGTGTCCATCGCGAATGCAGGTGAAGTATCATGTTCGCGAAGAGATGTTGAGATAGCTGGGGACCCTAAGCCCTCGATCTACGTGTTCGTGGGACAGGGGTCGCGTTCGTATAGAGTGATGTTGGCAAAGCTTCGCGTTCGCGAAGAGTTAAGATGATAGGTAGGAAGAATTGTCCACGCGAACACGAGAGGAAGGTCGCGTTTGCGATGAAGGTGCATCTGGGTAGATTTAAAAGATTAGAAATGAGGGTTTCGAGTTCATTTCATAAATTAAAGCGGGAGCTCGGTAGAAGGCGATTTTTAGAGAGATTGCTGCATGAGTGTTTGGGGCAAGTGATTCCTATCTAAATTGGTCAAATTCCATGATTATGCCTTTAATTCTATCATCTAATTTGTGATTTGGGGTGGAAAATTGGGGAAGAAGAGGAAGAGCTCTTGAGTTAGATTTTTGAGGTTTTGAATGGGATTTTGTTATCGTATTTGGATAAATTTGATATGGTTAGACTCGTGAATGAATGAACTTTTGGGTTTTGTGACTTTTTTCGGACTTCAAGACATGGGCCCGAGGCCGGGTTGGGCCGATTTTGGATTTTTGGCCATAATTTAGTATTTTTCTCATAGAAATGATCCCTTTAGCCTATATTAATTGTATTGTACTGATTATAGCTAGATTCGTGACGTTTGGAGACCAATTTGAAAGCCAAAGGAATTTTGGAGTAGAGTTTTACCCGGATTGAGGTAAGTAACACTTTCAAACTTGGTTTTGAGGGCTTGAAACCCCGAGATATGTGTTATGTAATTGGTATTGAGGTGAAGCACATGCCAAGTGACGGGCGTGCAGGTGTGCACCGTGGTTTTGTGACCTGGTTGATTCCATGGCACTGTTTTGTAGTGGTTCTATTTGGTGTATATTTTTGTTTTATCATGTGATAACGTAATTGAGCTGTCGATCATGCTAGATATCATGTTTAGGCGTTATGTTGGTGCTATTGGGACCATAGTGGTCGTTTCTTGCTGTCACCTTACTGATTTCACTGATATTTCGTACTCAGTCATATTCATGCATTTCATATCATATCTCAATCTCTGTTATTAGTTGTTGATACATCATATCATTGTATCAGGTCTAGTTTTCTTGACATCGTGAGCCCGTGAGTGAGACTGGAAAGATTGATGACTGAGTGAGGCCGAGAGTCTGATTATGAGTGATAGTTATGGGATCGGGTTGCATGCCACAACAGTTATATTGATTTATGATAGCTCTTGGGCTAAAGGAGCCTCTCCGGATTCTGTACACCCCCAGTGAGTGCGGTTGATATTATTGAGGGATGGATCTTCCCTGGACATGGATCTTGTCCAAAGAATTTGATACCTGGAGATGGATCTTCTCCACAGGCCAGACTGTCCTTCCTTGGTATTGGGTGACTGATAGTCGGTGATGTATATATTATGGGATGAATCTTCCCTGGGCCATATGATCCATATAGAGTACCGAGTGGTTGAGTACTTGAGAGTGTGAGCATATGAGGTTGTCAGCATGATGCATCACATACAGTAGGTGCATTAGCATGTAGAAGTAGAAGAGTTATATCCTTTACATTGTTCATATTTGATCTATTTTACTGTTATGAACTATCTATTTAACTCGAAAGCATACCTACGTTTCTGCACTGTTGTTTCTATTTTATCTATACCGATTGAGTTCATCACTACCTTTCAGTCCAAAGAGGACTTGTTACTTACTGAGTTGGTTGTACTCATGTTACACCCTGCACCTCGTGTGCAGATCCAGGTGCTTCGAGTCCCGGTGGCTGCTGATCGAGGAGTCGGGATTTGGAGACTATCGAGGTAGCTGCATGACGTTCGCAGGCCTTAACTCTCCTTCTTTACCTCTATTTGTACTTCAGTTTTATTCCCTAGATATTGCAGTAGACTGTATTCCGATATAGATGCTCATGTACCCTGTGACACCCTGATTTTGGGATAGATTGTATTGTATTTCAGATTATTTCGGTTTTAAAAAGACTTTGTTCATTATTAATTGCTTCCGTCTTTATTTTCAAAAATTTTATCGTGTTGTTATGTTGAGTATTGTCTTGCCTAGTTCCACGATAGGCGCCATCACGACGGTTGATTTTTGGGTCGTGACATTTCCCCCATTTTTTGGGTATACGATGCTTAATAAAATATTGAGAAAAATACGGTATTTTATCCCAATTAAATGTTAATTGAAGATATCCTAAAAGAATTTGGGTGAGATAATCTAATCCCTTGAAAGGTGGGATATGTTTAATGGCATATAATGTTAAAGATTTAAGAAGTAAATAAAATCTTATAAAGTAAGTATAGAATGTAAAATAAATATTTTAAAAGTATATGGAGTTAACTGGTATTTTTAATGGGTAGAGCACGTAGATTATCCATAAAGAAAGGGACTCGGCTTTCTGAATAGGATCAAAGGGTGTGCCGTTAGTGGGAAAAAATAAGAAATAACCAGATTTGCAATTGGTAATTAAAAATTAGCCACAATTTCAAAAGTAATCAAAATTTAGTCACTATTTCATGTAAAGATAAAATCTGAATAGAGAAAACCCTTAAACTCCGGAAAAATCCAGCATAATATGCTGGAGTTTGAATTTTTTATATATGAGATTAGCATAATATGCTGGAATTTCATCATGTGTTGAAGTTCCAACATAATATGCCAGAAGTTTATACGTAGGAGCTCCAAAATCCAGCATAATATGTTGAAAAATTTCATGTTTCAGCTTAGTGAATATTTTTCAATGACTTTGTAAATACTAGCTTTTTCCAATCACCAGTTTAAAAATTGGCTAGCTCATGTTATTTTCACCCCATTTGTGTGCTGGAAAAGTATCATCATTCAGCCCATTGACATTCACTAGGGTAGTTAAGCCCGGATTTAAGCGACTTCGAAGTCCCACCCTTTTCATAAGTCTTTTTAAGACTTCAAATCAGAAGAGATAAAAACTCTTGTGACAATAGCTATATTCCATTACTACATGGTTGAAAGTGACTACCCATTATTATTAGAAGAAGAAAAATTTAGATCAAAGTCCCATGTCTCCATATGAATTTTAGGCTCCAGAACTGGGATGTTGTATAAGGTGTTGTTACCCAATTCTTCCCTCACATTATATATATATATATATATATATATATATATATATATATATATATATATATATATATATATATATATATATATATATATATATATATATATATACTTTTAAAATAGTAAATATGCATCATCAGTTAGTTTATAAGAATATACAAGTATTTTTCATAATTTTATTTCTGCATTTTTATTATATAAATATCGAGTAATTATCCTTTAAATTATTTTAATAATGATTTAATCATATAAACTTATCATTTACACCAATATGATGTTTTAAATATTTTTCAGTGCATTTTTTATAATTACCTTTGCATTTTAGGGCTAATTGCATATTTTTGCAATAATAGCTCACATTCATGTATAATTATATTATTTATGAGAAAATATATTTTTATATTTTTATAATATTAAGTAATTATTTTAGTGCACAAATAATATTTTCTTTATTTATCAATTACTTTTTTAAATTATTTTTTATTAAATATTAGGTATTTAAAAACTAGCCTAAAATCCTACCTATTTTTGGACCAAGTCATGGCTCAATACTTAATACCCTAGCCCAAATAACCCCATGCCTAATCAAATTAACCCAATCCCACAACCTGGTTGTGACCCGTCCAAACCAACCCGACCCAGTTCCCTTCTAATTATGGTCGTTGATCTCTGATATCATCGGCCCACATTAAACTACCCTTTTTAATTACCACTTCACCCCTAACCCGAATCATTTCTCACCATCTACCGCCCTCATATCCCACCTCTCTTCTCCCTCCTAAGAACCCTAGCCTCTCCTCCCTCCCCCTAAAATATTTCTTAATCCCACACGATATGGGATTTTATGGCTACCCTTTGTCATATACGGCCTCTCTTTGGTACGGGTTCCTCTTCTATACTGCTTGTCTAAACATGATAAGCAGATCTTATAAAAACCGAACCAAAATTGGTTCAAATCCTTGACCTCTCCGATATTTTATCTATATTCATCATTCTATTGTAAGTACGAATATGGAATTAAGGTAACTAAGGCTTTTCTCTCTCGGCGCACGTTAAGTGCTTCTAACCTGCACCTCGTCAGAAAATGGGAGGAAGAGGACGACCTAGGAAGAATACTAGCAAAATTTACTGATGGCAGTGTTAAGGATCAAGGAAAGCAATCAGCAAAAGCCAAAGAGAAAGTGAATGAGGAAGACGAGCTAGATCTAGAAAGAGATAGTGAACTGAATTGTCAGGATCTGAGTAGAGCCCAACTGAAATTGACAACGCCGGCGAAGATAGTAACTAGTGTGACCAATGATTAGTTCTGCAACAAAAAACATACATGCAGGGAAGATCGGAGCTGAAGATGCAAGCACGAGTAAAAACCCAAGCAATGGAACACTAACTCCAAAGGAAACCACATAACAGAGTAACAAAGCACAAGGAAATGAGAAGAGCATACAAGAGAAGAAAATGCAAGGAGCTGGGGAAAGGTCATGGGTTGGATTGTTTAGTGAGAACAAACTTGCAGCTAAAGGAATGAATCTATCATATATTTCACCAGTGATACAAGATGGTGAAATAGTGGTGCAATTGCTGGAAGATGACATAGAGGAGGAACAACAAAAATGGAATCGAGCATTAATTTTTTATGTAGTAGGAAACATCCCAACAATTGGAGCAATTGAGCGTTTCATAGCTCAGCAATGAGGGAAAATCAGGAAGCCAGAGGTATTGTTTCACAATGATGGCTATTTTATAGTGTTGATGAATAGTAATGAAGAAAGGGATGATGTTACAGTAAATGGCCCATACACACTGAATAATAAACCAATTATCTTACGACCATGGAAAAAGGGGTTCGATTTTGGGGATGAGATTCTTAGAAATATACCGTTATGGGTTAAATTCCCTAAACTACCTCTTAGATACTGGAGTAATAAGGCTTTAAGTAAGATTGGAGTGAGCTGGGTAAACCTCTATATGTTTATGCATGTACTACTATGGTTGACAGAGTATGTTATGCAAGAGTACTAATTGAGATGGACATTACAAGGCCTTTACCAGGATCAATAAAGCTTTGTGATCCAACTGGAAAGATGATTGATTAGATTGTGCAGTATGACTGGAAGCCACAATACTGCCAAGTGTGTTTTCAACTTGGCCACTTATGTAGTGAACAACAGCAGCAACATAGAGAAGAGGGCAGCAGAGGATTAATAAACAGAAACCAAAGCAAGAATGAAGAATAGTAAGGAAACTGGATCCACAGGTGGATAAAATAGATGTTCATGGAAGGTTCATGGAGCAGATTGAAATATCAGGTGACTTAGATCCAAATCAACAGGAGAATGACAACCAATGGCAGATTGCTAAAGGGAGGTCTGCATCAAAAAAAAATGGGATCTAAAGGGGGTGAGGAAGTTGATATAGGCAATGCATTTAAAGCCCTAGTTGATACAGCCCGGAAGATAATGCAATTCTCAGAAGAATGCGAGATAAGAAGTAGAAGGAGTAGACAGGGTAGTGAAGATAATCTCAGAACAACAAATATATCATGATGAATATAATAACATGGAATGTGAGGGGCATGAATAAGTTGTATAAGCAATAACGACTAAAAAAATTTTGCAAGGTGAATAATGTAGCAGTAATGGCAGTTCTAGAAAATAGAGTAAAAGAGAGTAATGCTGAGACAATAATGAGGAAAGTGTTAGGTGACTGGAAGTGGGTAGCCAACTATGAAGCAGCACCAGGTGGAAGAATATGGGTTGTATGGAATCACGCAATGGTGGAGTGTGAAGTGAAGCAAATACATGAACAATATATAGCAGGGCAGATAACTATGAGGCAATGTAACAGTAACTTCTTCTTTCTTGAAGTGTATGGAAAACATAATATTCAAGACAGGAAGATTATGTGGAATGATCTTAAAGGAAGAATGAATTGAGTAACTTGGCCAAGTGTGCTAATGGGGGGACTTTAATAGTATATTGTCCATAGAAGATAGAACATAAGGGAATCCAGTACAAGAAGTGGAAGTGAGAGATTTTAAAAACTTTGTGGGGGATGCTGGTTTGACTGAAATGAGAACAATTGGGAGGTATTACACATGGGAAAATAACAATGTACATAGTAGAATTGACAGAATCCTAGTCAATGCAGAATGGATACAGAAATGGCCTCAAATGGAGGGAATCATTATGCAACCTGAAATTTCAGATCACAGCCCCTTGATGATAACCATGGCTGAGAATATAATGCAGGGTAAGAGACCTTTCAAATTCTTTAACTGCCTAGCAAACCATCAGAAGTTTGAGGAGATTGTAAGTAAATCTTGGAGTAGGAAACATAGAGGAAGCAAGATGCAAAAATGTATGGTACAAGATCAAAGCTCTGAAAGGTGAATTAAAGAAACTAAATACTCAGGAATACAGTAGTGTGAAAGGAATAAAATAAAAGAGACAAAAAACAAACTGATGAAACTTCAGCTGGATATGCAATGTCCAAAAAATGATAGTGCAATCCTAGAAGAAGAAAAAATGGAGCTAGCTAAATGGATGGAAGTAGAGGAAAGTATAATGAAGCAGAAGGCCAGAGTCAAATGGTTAAAAGAGTGGGACTCTAACACAACATACTTTCATGCTTGTGTGAAAAACAGACAGGCAAGGAATCACATAGGCAAACTCACAAATAATGAAGGGCATATATTGCAGAACACAAAAGAGGTTAAAGAGGAGATTTTACAGTTTTATAAAACACTGCTAGGTACAGCAGCCTCTTCTCTACCAGTAGTAAATCCAGATGTTATGAAGAGTGGAAGTATGCTAAACAGGAGTCAGCAAGTGATTCTAGTCAAACCAGTCACAAAGGAGGAAGTACAGAAAGCTTTAAGGGGTATAGATGATAGCAAGGCACCAGGTTGTGATGGATATAATGCCTATTTTTTAAAGAGAACATGGAGCATAACAGGAGGAAATTACAGCAGCAGTATTGGAGTTCTTTGAAAGTATAGATATGTGCAAAACCATAAACTGCACTACTATAACTTTGATCCCTAAAGTGAAGAATTCAACAAATATTAAGGAGTTTAGGCCTATCTCTTGTTGTACAGTAATCTATAAGATAATCTCCAAGATTCTAACAGCAAGACTACAAGAAGTTATGCCAAAGTTAATAGACAAATGTCAAACAGCTTTTGTTCCAGGAAGAATGATAAATGATAACATCATTATGAGCCATGAGTTGGTGAACAGTTATGTAAGTAAGAACATATCACCAAGGTGTATGCTAAATATTGATATGCGAAAAAGCATACGACTATGTGGAATGGATATACATAGAGCAAATAATGAAGTTACTGGGATTCCCTTAAAAATTTGGAAAGTGGATAATGAAATGCATAAGTACTGTGAATTATACAGTAATTATCAATGGCCAACCAGCAAAACCATTTGAGGCAAGGAAGGGGCTTAGACAGGGAGATCCACTATCTTCTGTGTTATTTGTGATGGCAATGGAGTACTTGAGCAGGCTGTTGAAAACCTTGAAGATGAACAAAGAATTCAAATACCACCCTAAGTGTGCTAAAGTAAATTTAGTACACTTAGGTTTTGCTGACGATTTGTTACTTTTTTGCAGGGGAGATACACAATTAGTAAGGGAGTTGCACTATCAGTTTAAACTCTTTTCTGAGGCATCAGGATTAATTGCAAACCCAAACAAGAGTTGTATATACTTTAGAGGAGTAGACCTTGTGACTCAAAGGAAGATCATGGACATGTTGGGATACAATAAGGGGGAGCTACCCTTTAGATACTTGGGAGTACCTTTAAGCACAAAGAAGATATCAATTATCCAATGTGAACCTTTGATAAACAGGATGTTGAACAGAATTCAATGCTGGACATCAAAGTTCCTGTCCTATGCAGGAAGAGTTGTGCTTATAAAAAGTGTGTTGACTGCTATTCAAAACTTCTGGGCTCAAATCTTTATTGTACCAAAGAAGATCATTCGGTTCATTCATACAATATGTATAAGTTTCCTATGGTCTGGGAATGTAGAGACTACTAGGAAGGCACTGATTGCATGGAACAAACTATGTTGTCCAAGAGTAGCAGGTGGATTGAATTTTACTAATGTGGAACTATGGAACAAGGCTGCTATCTACAAGCTACTATGGAACATATGCAAGCAGAAGGAGAAGTTATGGATACAATGGGTCAATGCTTACTACATAAAGGGACTACAGTATGGAGTACAACACCTAAGAATGCATCTTGGGTCATTCAACAGATCTTTAAGGCAAAAAAGTACTTTGAGAATGCTGGGTACACTAAAGAAGAGGTGCAGAAGATGGAAAAGTTCTCTATCAAACAAATGTATAAAGCCATGCAGGGGGAGTTTCAGAAGGTAACTTGGAGGAAATTAATATGTAAAAATTATGGACATCCAAAGTGGATATTCATATTGAGAATTGAAATTCTAGAAAGACTGGAAACAAAGGAAAGATTAGCAAGATGGACGGTAAATATAGAGACCACATGTGCACTATGTCAACAAGAAACTGAAACAGTTCAGCACTTGTTCTTTGAATGTGCAATGACAGGAACAAAATGGCATCAATTACTACAATGTCAAGGAATAAAGAGGAAAAATTTGAAGTGCCAAGAAGAATTGAAATGGACAGAAAGATTAGCAAAAGGAAGAAGTGGAGGAGCAACTTTATGTAGAATGACTCTGGTTGTTGCAGTATACTATGTATGGCAAGAAAGAAACAATGTCATTTTTAAGCAGACGAGAAGAACAGTAACAAGCATAGTAATAATGACAATTCAAGAAATTCACATTAGAGCTACCATGTTTCCTAGGTTAAAAAGGACTATGAACAATGTAAACTGGTATCCGGATTTAATGGAACAGTGATAGAGGATGGAAAAGTAGGAAAGTAGAAATGTAGAAGGACCCAAACTGGGGTTGAATGCCTAGTGGGGATAGTTTTTGTTTGTCTTCTTGTACATATTCACTTGGTAAATAAAGTCAATTAATTACCAAAAAAAAAGTACGAATATTTGTGTATTATTTGTTGATTCTTACTTACCCTAAAATTAGGGTTTTCAAATCTCTTTTAATCGAACCAAAATGGGTTCAATTCTCTAATTTTAAGTGTTATTATGTCCATATTCATCCTACATTCCACTATAGCCCATTTTTATTATATTTTTTGTCAATATTCGTCTTACCCTAAAACTAGGGTTTTTAGATTTCTTTAAATGGGACCAAAATTGGTTTGATTCTATGATCTTTAATACTATTTATGTCTATGCTCATCCTATGTTATTGTTTTATATATTCTGGTAATATTTATTTTTTCCTAAAAACTAGGGTTTGCTTGACTTCTCCTAAATTGATTCTGAATCAATTTCGCATGCTATTATTTCCTTTTCTTTTAAAGTTGATTGATTGATTTCCTTGTCTGTATGTTTAATTTTTACCATTATATAAACGCATCCCCTTTCCCCTTTTAAAGAAATTTAATCACGATTCTCTCCCTAAAAACTGAAGCTTTCTACTTTATACTCGTTTACTATTCTATTATGTTTGGCTCTTGGCCGGCTGAAAGCCAAGGCCACCTGACTTCTACTTTTTCTGACCTCTCTTGGGTGTGAGCATTGTCTGGGTTCTTGGAACTTGACACATTCAGGACTCTGGGTCCTTACTGTAATCCTTTTCTTGTTTATCGAATAATGACTTGTTAGTTTCTAAATACTTGCAATGTTTACTCTATTATGTTAAGTATGTTCTCTGAAGCTGCATGATTTAATATATTTCTTTGACTCTTTTCTATCTAATTCTGCCTATGATTGTTATCATAATAATGTCTCTGCACCTAGCTTAGTTAGTTAGGAAAGAATGAAGCATGCTTAGTTTAGTGTTGTTGATAATTCAAAAATTCTGCCTTGACTATATGGTTTAGTCCAAGTCTTTATGCCTAATCCTGAATTTCTAATTACCTGTTTTTAGGGTGCCCCCATTTTTGTTTAAGACCTTACTCTGAATGTTGTATATTCCTATGACTATTGTTTCCACTCTATGTCTTCTTACAATGACCAATATGTACCCTACGACTTGTGATCTTTTGAAACTAATCTCATTTGATTAATACCTGATCTTGTTTGTGTTATACTGTTTAAACCTGAGTTAGCATAATCTGATCCATTAAGTCGTAAACTAATTGCATTACTTGGTTTTACTAGCCTGATACCATTGCCTGTTAATTTTGCAATCCTAAGATCTTTGTCTCTTAGCACATGTCACCTTGCCCAGTGTGTTAATTTGCTTTTGTGGTTCATTATGTGATTATCCTATGGTGTTTGCAAATGATTTTCCAAACTTATTATCTTTATTACTTGTTTCTAATTCTGGGGCTGGCTGAAAGCCAAAACCCTTCCTCCTAAGCCTTCTCTATCAACCTCCCTAGTGTGAGCACTTCCATGGGTTCTTGAAGCCCTTGGGAACTCTGACACACTAGGACCCAAGGTTCTTTGCCACTTTTTCCCTAATTGCACAAACTTTGCCCCTCTTTACACCTACTGGATAAACCAATTGGTTTGTGTAAATGGATATACTTCTAGGACTTTTTGATCAAATTATGGCTACCGGTTTTGGGGTATTTTGCGTAAATGGAGATTGTTTCTTGGTTGTAGTGAAACGGTGTAGACATGAGAATGAAGGACTGGCCAGGCTGGGTATACATTGGGCCTGCCATAAGCCCACTATAGCTATTCTGTAATTCGGTAATTCTCATTGGGTCAGTAATAGTTGTAGTAACAATCGGGGTGTTAGTAAAATTGGGAAAATGGGTTTATTCTCACTTTGCATGAATGGGTAGAGATCCTGCCTATAAGGGTTAATTTGCTCAAACATGTTTTTCTCTTATGTGTTGTTAGATAATCTACCCATAGGACCTAAGTGTTTCATTCGCTTAATATATTCTGCTTCTATACGTTTTGCTAGATATCATGCCTATAGGGAATAAAGTGACCAATGTTTCATGTCCATGACTATAGGGTTCTCATTAGCCTATGCTCTACAAATCTGCATTTTTAGAAATCATGCCTGTAGGGTTTTAATTGGTCAATGTGTTATTGTTATAATTTCTCATTTAGGAAACATGACTGTAGGAGTTAAAATCAGTTTCAATCGCTAATCGCAGAAATCATGCTTATAGGATAATCTCATTTTCTTTAGGTGCTAAAATTGAACTTTAAACATTGTTTCGTTGCCACTATTAGAAAGTATGCCTATAGGAGCAAACTAAGTAATTCTGAATATCTCATGTAGTTATCACTTCCAATGAATGTGTAAATCACCTAGATAGCATGTCTTTAGGTTTAATCGCTTATAGCCTGTAAATGGTAGGCAACTGTGTAGTCACTTAGAAATTATATTTTGCATACAAAATTGTGTATACGAGTGAATTCCCAAATCACATAGAAATCATGTTTATAGGGCTTAATGACTTTAACTCGTCTCAATTCTAAAACTGTCAAACGCCTAATTTGTTTGTGTGCATTTGTTATCTAAGTGTGGAGGCTAACTTGAGCCCTTAATTTCCTTTATATGAATTTTAACTTTCTTTTGTATGTCTCATAGTTTTATCATTTTGAACAACCTAAGTTAAGTCTAAAACCACCCAAAATAGAGGTTCAAACGCCTCCTGGACCATAGGCATGAGACGGGTAGTGCACGCATAAGGTACGGCTTAGAATCAATTAGTGCACCTTAGGTAACAACTTAAAGATAGTAATCGGGTAGCAGGATATGATAGTCTTTGCCCGCTGAATAATACGAGTAACACCCCATCTTAAGGGAGTTATGAAGTATTATTTATGTTGCACGGGTGATCCTTTAGGCTAAAAAACTTAGGACCCCACCCACCTTGTCTTAAAATCAATTTTTTTTTATATGGAGATTTTTAATAATAACTTCTTGTCTTTCCCTTTATTTTGGATTAATTCATATAATTTGGCCGGGACCCACAGTTGTGGGCCTCGAGGAATGCCTAACACCTTCTCCTCGAGGTAATTTGATCCCTTACCCGATCTTTGGTGATGCAAACTGGTTAAACCATAGTTACTTGCAAATAGGTGCCCTACTGCACCTCAAACCCGTTAGGTGGAGACTCTCTCCTTTAACACCTTCCTTTAAAAGAGCTGTCACATGTCGAAACTCGATTTCGCGAGAAAAACGAGTGCGACAGCATGGCGACTTTGCTGGGGATATTTTTACGCTCTTACCATAACGAACTTGGTCTATATGAATTAGTCCTCTTTGATGAATGTGTTCCCATGTTCTTTATCGTTACATGGACGTCCTGCTTCTGTATTCCCTTTTATGGCTACATGCACACCCTTTCCCCTATTTCCCTCTATTCAAATTTGTATTAATATGCAAACCTTTGCTTAATTTGGTTACAATGTGTGTTTTCCTTTATTTTCCAGTCATGCTCACTTGCTCAAAATTATTTTTAAATTTGCTACATCCTGTCTCTCCCTACCCCCTAACCCTTTTTGCTTGCTTTATTACAATCCTTTCACATTGGGAGAACTAACTTTGTCCTTGTTTTTCTTTATTTTTATGTCTTTACGTTTCATCTAATACTGCATTTACCCTCTTCATCATGTAAAATACTTGACAATGTGTTGTTTTATCTTTACATAAAGCATGCTCCACTTCATATTACACTCATGTGTAATTGATATCATAGATGCGCTTGATGAGTGTCCGCGCTCTTCCTAAATCATCCATTAAATTTGGAAAGGCTTATTTGCGGTAAAACTAGTCGATTAGCGGTGCAATTGACAGTCCTGTGCATTTCCCTTTCAAGTTGTAAACTTGAGGGTACCGGTCTAGACTCTTTTAGAAACATCCACTCTAATATTAATTGTGCATGCATCATGTTTAAACCTAGTATGGGTTAGAACATTGTCCGCGTAATAACCCTCTAAGGCAAGCCTTGTCCAAAGACCGCCAGGATTTCCATAATCCTAATGGGTAGGATCATGATAGGTGCATTATTTAGAGAAAAACGTGCCAATATGTTGATCATTAATGTGTAAATATTCAAATCCGGAGGGGGAAAGGGCTAACTTTATTTGTTTTGCAGAAATGAGGCACGAAATCCCCAAGTTCGGCATGGTTCGAAGTATCCCACCTTTGTTGTTGGACTGGAGGGAAAATATCTCACCAAGTGACAAAAATCATGTGAAAAGAGTCCTCAAAAATTTACCTTCCTTGTTAGATATTCAGCCAAACAATATACTAATTGAGGCCGCAAAGATGTTCTGGGATGAGAAGAGGGGTCTTTCATTTTGGTGATATAGAAATGACTCCCCTTCTAGAGGAAATAGGAGGCTTCACTGGGCTCCCATGGGATATCCCTGGTTTGTTAGTACCAGAAAATTGTACTTCTCGAGGCTTCCTAAAAATGATGGGTTTCAGTAAGAATGATGAGTTAGTCTGTCTGAAGAAATCCTACATACCATTCGATTTCCTTTACATGCGTTATGGGCACAACAAGTCATATCGCCTTTACCATGATGAGTTTTCCATCACTTCTTTGGGTTGGACTCACCAATGGGTTTTTGTATTCATTGTTTGTTTTCTTGGGATGTTGATATTACCAATACAAGGAGAAAGGATCCACACTCGCCTAGCTATGGTCACTAAGACCTTAATAGAAAGGATTAAGGGGAAAACTTACACTATTGCCCCAATGGTCGTGGCTGAGATATACTGAGCCTTAGACCGTTGCAAAAAAAGGATATAGGAATTTCGAGGGTTGCAATCTATTGTTGCGAATATGGTTGTTGGAATACCTTCAGAGAGGAGAATATCGTCAAGAGTTTCTGCGGCGACCATGGAATGACCACATAGCTTATCATCATCCGAAGAGAATGACTTTTATCCCAGACAGGTTTGCACAACTGGGAATTGTTGTGAGCTAGGTACATTTCTTTAGCAATTTGACTGATGACAAGGGACATTGGATGTTCGAGTGGTTCCCTAGTATTGAATTCATCATCACGTCGAGAGATGTTCCTCATCTAGTTCTAATCGTATTAAGGGGAATCTATCCTTATGCTCCTATCAGAGTCATGAGGCAAGGTGGGAGGAAACAGGTCATACCACGAGTTTCCAAAATGGTTCATTACAAAGCAGACTTCCAAGAGAATTCCATTTCATTCAAGTTCGAGGCGCAGCACATGTGGCATCAAAATATTGTTGTGGAGAAGGATACTATCAAGCCAGATCGGTATCATGCCGGCCATGTGTACTTCTACCCATCATGGTTGGTCGATGACATAGCAAAAGAGGTCAAGCCAAGGGTTGATTTGAGAAATAGGATCATAGACGATGCTGCTGAGGCACAAGTCAAATACAGGAGGTTGCGCAAAAGGGTTTTTGAATCTGAGGCCAGACATTTGGAAAAGCATAAAGTGGACATAGAAGCAATCAACGAATGGAGGGGAATCTCTACTAAATCAACAAAAAGGGTGGAGTATTTGGAGCAGGGTTTGATGGAACTTAAGGGAAAGATGAGGCAATGAATGAGGACATCTAGCAAGGGCATATATGTTGTTGGACATGCGCGACGTATGGAATCTGATTGATGGGGCTAAGAAGGCCAATCTTGGAAAAGGTCCCTCTGGGACCGAGTATATTAGGATTGATATTTATTTATTTTCCAGATTCATTTTAGAATTCGATTGTAATAAGGCAAACGCCACTAGTGACTCTTTATAATTATTGTCGTTTTAGTTTGGTCGATTTATCATATTAATGAAATGATGCAGTTATGTGCATTGAGTTTTCTCCAAATCTATATGTCGCTAGGCCTACCTCGGGCACAATGAGGTCCCTAAATTAGGACGCGAATTTATAATTTCGCAATACGTGTTTAAATACGGCAAATGTCCTTTTAATATTCCCTACTTACTTGTTTACCTTTTGCTTTTCTTCTTTCTTTGTTTATTCCCATCCCCTAAGGTTGGTTCGTGCATACTAGAATCATCAGCATATCATACCAGGTCTAGAGGTCCTCCACCTCCTCCTTCTCCTCCAAGTGATCTTAAGAACAAAGGAAAATCTAAGATGGATGATATGAGTGGTATCAGGAAAGACAACGCTACACATGCAGAGAATGTCAAAACTTCGGATGATCGAAGTAAGACGGCGCAGAATGACTTGGTTTTACGGTTAGAACAAAAGATACTGGAGCTACAAAGGGAACTTAAGCAGGTCCGTAACTTGGAAAACCTTTCCCTCACCCTGAATGTTCCCGACATCAACCAACAAAATGCCCAAAACCCAACACCTCCTCAAAACAGAAAAAACCAGCACCCAAAAAATCCTCCCACACCTCATCAATACACCACGCCTCCCCAAAATCCTAATCATCCACCAGTACCAACTCCCCCACAGCATCATCATTATCAGACCCAGTACCCACAAACTACCACCTACCACACTCCTCAAAATGCACCACCACCTACTCCTGATCCCCAAAACTCAACCAATGATCACCACTACACCCAAATCCTTGGAATCCAAAAAAATAACTATATACCCCACACTTCACAACAAACCCCGTACACGTCGGAATCCGCCAAGAAGGACCTGATCATCAATAACATGGTGGAAGAACTTAAGAAGCTTACAAGCCGACTCCAAGGTGTTGAAGGTGGTAAAGGAATCGAAGGTTTGAACCATGAGGATTTATGTATTCAACCGGGCGTAGAACTGCCAGAGGGTTACAAACCTCCTAAGTTCGAAATGTTCGACGAAACAAGTGATCCAAAGGTACATCTGAGGACATATTTCAACAAGCTCGTAAGGGTTGGTAAATATGAAAGAATCCGCATGAAGCTGTTCATGAGGAGCCTCACTGGAGACGCCTTATCCTGGTACATCAGTCAAAATCCAAAGAAGTGGATTAATTGGGTAAGAATGGCGTCAGATTTCATGGATCGGTTCAGATTCAATACAGAGAATGCACCAAACGTCTTCTATATACAGAATCTTAAACAGAATCCAACAGAAACTTTTCGCGAGTATGCTACTTGATGGAGATCAAAAGCTGCAAAAGTAAGGCACGCACTGGAAGAAGATCAAATGAACAAATTCTTTGTCCGAGCCTAGGATCTGCAATATTATGAGAGGTTGATGGTTATTGAAAACCATAAATTTTCCAAAATCATCAAATTGGGAGAAAGAATAGAAGAAGGAATTAAAATTGGGATGGTAAAAAACTTTGAGTCACTACAGGCTATGAACAAAGCCTTACAGTCAGGGGGCATATCCAAAAAGAAGGAAGTAGGGGCTGTGATGGTAGCCTAAGGTCCAAAGTCTCCTCTCACATACCAAACACCTCCACCCACATATCAGCCTTCACCTCCCAGATATCAACAACCCTCCACCACTTACCATACTTACAATAGGCAGCCAGCATATTACCACTCACCACCAGCCCGCCAAAATTACCACAAACCCAGGCAAAATTTCGATTGTAGACTGCCCAGAAAATACACTCCTATTGTCGAACCCATCGACCAATTGTATGAGAGATTGAAAGCTTCCGGTTATGTCACTCCCATTCTCGCTGTCGCCATGGAAAATTCCTCTCAATGGGTCAATTCAAATAAGACATGTGCCTACCATTCGGGCATGAAGGGTCATACTATTGATAAATGTCGCACTCTGAAGGACAAGATCTAGACACTGATTGATACCAAGGTTATACATGCAAAGGAGTCTCCACCTAATGTCCACAATGATCCCCTCCCGATCACAGGGGTGAGGGGTAAATGTGATAGAAACTGATGAAGAATGGGATCCGGAAGGGTCAATTGGGCTCATTCGAGAAGGGGAAGATTCTAAAAAACCTACACTCACTCTCACACCTATTGTGGTACAAATACAGTTACCAATTGAAGTTGAGGTAGCCGCACCAACTCCATTCGAGGTTAAAGTAACAACGCCTTCAGTTACGCCAGCTCCGTTCTAAGTAGAAGTGACCACACCATTCACCGTGACGGTAGCACCTACACCGTCCTTTAATTCCAATGTCATACCCTAGGACTATGCTACAGAAGCAAGAACAAAAGGAAAGGGGAAAATGGAAAAAACTGGTGCAGCACAAGGTATGACCAGAATTGGTAGGGTTTATACACCCGAGCATCTAGGGGGAACAAGTAAAAAATCCGCTTCCCAACACCCTATCATTGAAATCGTCTTGGATGATCTTTGGAGAAAGATTCAAGCGAAAGAGTTTTCTGTGGTTGATCATCTGAAGAAAACCCCTGCTCAGATATCCATTCTATCACTACTGCAGAATTCTGAAGAACATAGGAATGCATTGATGAAAGTTTTGAATGAGGCTTATGTACCCAACAACATTACCAGTGGAGAGATGGCCAACATGGTAGGAAAAGTATTGGAAAGCCATAAGATCACTTTCCACAAAGATGAACTGCCGCCGGAAGGGTTGAGTCAAACTAGGGCGCTGCATATCACAGTGCAGTGCAAAGACAAATTCATTTCAAGGGTCTTGATAGATAGGGGTTCAAGTCTCAACATCTGTCTGTTGACTACTTTGAAGAGATTGGGTAAAGGTTTTCATGAATTATGAGCAGGAACTATGAATGTAAAAGCATTTGATGGGTCTCAAAGGGCCATAATCGGAGAAACCAACATATGTTTACAAATGGGCCCAACTTGGTTTGATGTTGAATTCCCAGTGCTATATATGCCTCATACAATCTGCTATTGGGACAACCTTGGATACACGTCGCTTGGGCTGTAGCGTCTACTCTACATCAGGTTGTGATGTTCGAATGGAACCATCAGGAGGTGATCATTCATGGAGACAGGAGTAACCCTATTTACACCAATCAGACTTTTTCGATTGTGGAGAATAGAAAGAAGTTAGGGGGAGAGATTTACCACCGCAGTGAGAGTGTTAACGCGATCGAGAAGGATAAATGGTGGAGTAGAAAAATAGAAAGCATATTGGCATGGACAGGGTATGAACCTAGCAGAGGTCTTGGCAAGAATCTCCAAGGGATCACCAAACCAATACAGTTAAAGCGTCACGGCACAAACTTTTGACTTGGATATCAATACACCTGGCACGAGGTATCAGAATTCGTCGCCACCATGGTGTGGTCCTTAACCCCCTTGAGCAACCGATACCACATTTGAGCCAATCCTTCCGTCAGGCTGATATGATGTGGGGATCTGAAGAAGATGAAATACTAGCTTGTTTAAGGAATCTGTTCTTGGAAGATGAAGATATGGACTGCAGCGTAAGAGTTGAGGAGGAGGAGGAGGAAGGCCTCGTCATCCACATAGTGGAGAAAGGAGTTTTTCTCAGGAACTAGACTGCCACACCATCAAGGGCCAACCGAGTTCCCGGGTAGCCTGGCTGCTAGTATCACTTACCCTGAAAATAATTTTTATTAGCATTTTTAAAGAATTTTAGTATTTTTTTCATCTTTTCTTTGAAACAATTGATTGGATCATTAAAAGTAATTTTTGTTTTGACATTTTGGTACTTATCAATGGTTTGCTATTTTGTTATTTATTATTATCCTTCATATTTTTCTCTAAAATATTACTATATCTTATCTTGATGAACCAACAACTGTGACATGTAATGAGACAACGCAACATTAGGATAGTGACTTAGAAGAAATAGAAGAAGAGGATATGATACTTGAGGAAATCGTCAGAGAAGTGGAAAATTTTGAGAACAAGCCTAAGTCCAATCTGGACGAAACCGACATAGTCAACTTGGTAGATTCTGAAACAGTCAAAGAAACTCACATAAGCATTCACCGGTCACCATCATAGAAAGAAGAATACACCTATTTCCTAAAAGAATATGAAGATATTTTTGCATGGTCTTATGATTACATGACTGGTTTGAGCACATCAATAGTGGCTCATAAACTACCTACCAACCCAACGAGTCAAACGGTAAAATAGAAGCTCAGAAAGTTCAAGCCAGATAAGAGTCAGAAAGTCAAAAAAGAAGTCACCAAGCAGATCAAAGCTAAGGTTCTCAGAGCTGTTGAATATCCGACTTGGTTGGCTAACATCGTGCCAGTTCTGAAGAAGGATAGGAAAGTCAGAGTATGCTCGATTATCGGGACCTAGACAGAGCAAGTACCAAATATGATTTCCTATTATCCAACATACACATACAGATCGACAAATGTGCCAAGCATGAGCTCCAATCCTTTGTGGATTGCTTCACGGGATATCATCAAATCTGGATGGATAAAGAAGATGCCGAGAAAACATCTTTTATTATGCCATGGGGGTGGACTACTATAAAATGATGTCGTTTGGTCTGAAGAATGTTGGGGCCACTTATATGAGAGCCATGACAACTATTTTACACGACAAGATACATAGGGAAATAGAGGTATATATGGATGATGTCATTATCAAATCCAAGAAGGGCACAGATCACATAGCAGACTTGAGAAAATTCTTAGATCGACTTCGAAGATATAATTTGAAATTGAATCCTGCAAAATGTGCCTTCAGGGTCTCCGCCGGAAAGTTGTTAGGATTCATCGTCCGATGTCGAGGAATCAAGCTAGACCCATCAAAGGTCAAGGTTATCTAGGATTTTCCACCTCCAACGAACAAGAAAGACGTGATGAGTTTCTTAGGACGTCTCAATTACATCAGTTGCTTCATAGCACAATCAACTGTGTATGTTAGCCGATTTTCAAAATGTTAAATAAGTATGCCGCAGCCAATTGGACTGAATACTGCCAGAAAACTTTTGACAAAATCAAGGAATATTTGTCCACACCACCAGTCCTGGTCCTGCCAGAACCTGGTAGACCACTGCTACTATATCTGTTCGTATTAGATGAGGCTTTTGGTTGTGTCTTGGGACAACACGACGAGACGGGAGAAAATAACAGGCCATATACTATCTGAGTAAGAAGTTCACACCCTACGAAGCACGGTATTCTTTGTTGGAATGCACCTGCTGTGCTCTGACATGGATAGCTCAGAAACTGAGGCACTACTTTTGTGCCTATACCACATATCTCATATCAAGGATGGATCCTCTGAAATACATTTTCCTGAATAACATGCCTACAGGGAAGCTGGAAAAATGGCAGATACTGTTGAGTGAATTTGACATCATCTATGTGACTTAGAAGGCAGTTAAGGGACAAGCATTAGCAGATCATCTTGTACAAAATCCTGTAGGAGGAGAATACGAACTACTAAAAACATATTTTTCCGATGAAGAAGTATCATTTGTAGGAAAAGATATTGCTGAAGCCTACGACGGTTGGAGAATGTTTTTTGATGGAGCCACAAATTTCAAAGGAGTGGGTATCAAAGCCGTTTTGGTGTCAGAGACAAGTCAACATTATCCGATATCTGAAAAGCTCAGATATTCATGCACCAATAATATGGCAGAATATGAGACTTGAATCTTGGGGCTCAATTTGTCCATTGACATGAATATCAAGGAATTGCTAATAATTGTTGATTTAGATCTTCTAGTACATCAGGTTCAGGGATAATGGGCTACGAAGAATACGAAGATATTACCATCGAAGGTGGCCCTCATTGAATAAACGGGATACCTCCTCTCTTAATTGCCTGCAATCCTCGGTCCTGTGACCATGCGTGCCATGATATTTACACATACAAATTGGAGTTTCTTTTGGAAGGATCGGTCTGTATGGGCCTGGGCCATCTAGTATCTTTGATTCTTCCAATTGGTGATCTTATGCCTGATGCATCGATACTAAAATTATATTCCGACAATCGAGGTGCTTCTGTAGGATCGGCATACTTGTCAAAACCATTTTTACTCGTAAGTCCCCAAGAATTCTGCCCTCGATCACTTTTCGATCATTTCTGGCGGAATTGTGTCCCAGCCCACTACTCCTGCGATCCGCTATGTACAGCTGATATCGGTCTTTGTTTGATCGAGGCTCCCGATCGACGTCCCTCTGATTTTTAGTTGTGTATCTATTTGGATATACTGAACCGGAAGGAGATCCTAGTTGGTCATCCTCGACCCTGATCTTCGATTGGTACCGATTATGTACATCGGCCCAAGTTACCGCTGGGTATTCGATCAAATTTTTCTTCAGTTGACGTGTTGCTATCGAACTCTGTTCATTCAACCCCTGATTGAAGGCTTGGATGGCCCAATCATCTGTGACCAATGGAAACTCCATATGCTCCATTTGAAATCGGGATACGAACTCCCTCAGCATCTCATTATCCTTCTGTTTTACTTTGAAAAGGTTTGATTTCCTTGTCGCAACCTTTATGGCCCCGGCATGTGCCTTTACGAAAGAGTCTGCTAACATGGAAAATGAATCAATGGAATTAGGCGGTACATTGTGGTACCAAATCATTGCTCCCTTCGATAGGGTCTCCCCAAACATTTTCAATAAAACAGATTCGATCTCATCATCTTCCAAATCATTACCCTTGATGGCACATGTGTAGGAGGTGACATGTTCGTTAGGATCGGTAATCCCATTGTATTTAGGTATATCTGACATACGAAACTTCTTCGGAATAGGTTTCGGAGCCGCACTCGAAGGAAGCAGTTTCTGTACAAATTTCTTCAAATCCATCCCTTTCAAGATTGGTGGTGCCCCTGATATCTGATCGACTCGGGAGTTGTATGTTTCCACTTTTTTATCATTAGATTCGATTTTCCTCTCTGCTGAATCAATTCTTTTGGTGAGCTCCTCCAGCATTTTCATTATTGCAGGATCGGTCCCTGATTTGTTACCATTCGACCTCTCTGGCACTGGCTCGGTACGGCGAGTGGCTTTCCACTCGGAGTTCTGTGTTGGTTTTGTAGCTGAGCAATAGCGTCTTGCTGAGCCTATAGCATCTTGAATATCACTTGGAGACTGACTCCTCCGTCTCCTCTGCCCTGTGTACCTTGGCCATCAGATCGGCCTTCTCTGCGTATACTCCCTTCGGGGTATACGACTAGGTCCGCATTTAAAGCAACGTGTGAACTGACATCGACTGGATTGGCAACTGGTGCTCCCCTAAGATTAGTCTGCGGTACCTCGACTCCTAGAGCGATTACATTGTCATTTTCCCTGTGAAACCCGAGGCCATTGTCACCATGTGTGGGTGTATTTTGTGAGTTTGACATGTTTTAACCTGAAAGCAAAGATACTTGACAAGAACAAGCGTAAAATAGTGTGTGTTATCAGAATTAGTACTGAACAATCACTATTATCCTTAGCCCCACGGTGGGCGTCAAACTGTTTGCCCTCAAATTCGGATAACAATTAAACTTATATTGTGGTTTTAAGGATATGTGATTTAAGTTCAATACCAATTGATAAACAAGAAAATAAATAGATGAATTAGACAGTAAAATAAATCAAACCAGTATGTAAGCGAAGCCTTGACCTCGATTTGGGATAGTCTCGAGGTGGAATAGTAAGAACAATTAGTGATAAAGCAACTCTGATGAACAGTAAGTGAAATAGCAAGAAAGTAACAAGTGTATATATTGTTATCAGATGATAGTTACAAATGAATGAAATTCCTCTTTATAATAATAGAGGAGTCCTAAATAAGGCACACTTCTAATTATAGTAGAAAATCATATTAACATCTGATTAACCGATGTAGATTGATCTGTTCCAAGATCCACGCCACGATCCTCGACCAATCGCGGATATTTAGCTCTTTCCTTTATCAAGTTATACTGATGTTACTTCGGAGCATGTCTCATTCTGGCCTCGATTATTGATATCGACCTCGATCTGAAAAGAGGCTTCGATTTCGGACTCGATGTCCTAACTCTTTGACGTGACATTCCTATCTCGACCAAAGAATGAAAATGGGTAGCCCCGATTTCGACCGTATATAAATTGCACTATAACAAAATGAAGTATCCAAAATGCAATGGATGAAGTTATATTTGTATTTATCTTAAGGGTATCTTTCTTAAGTAATTCTCCTTTCCATCATAACGAAATTATGGCCGGTAACACGTTTTTAATCGAACATTGTTTACGAGAGAATTATGAGAAAGGGAAAACATTCAAATAAGCTTGTAACTTCTTTAGAGAAAAAAAAAATAATAAGACTTCTTCCTATTACTCGACGTTGTTCTTTCATTTTGGTTATCTTACCATATTATTTTACTGTTGTTACTAATTGTTAATATTGTTTATTTTTCTTCTGTCATAAAATCGAGTGTTTATCAAAATTATGGCCGGTAACACGTTTTTAACCGAACATTGTTTACGAGAGAAGTATGAGAAAGGGAAAACATTCAAATAAGCTTGTAACTTCTTTAGAGAAAAATAATAATAAGACTTCTTCCTATTACTCGACGTTGTTCTTTCATTTTGGTTATCTTACCATATTATTTTACTGTTGTTACTGATTGTTAATACTGTTTATTTTTCTTTTGTCATAAAGCCGAGTGTTTATCGGAAACAACGTCTCTATTTTCTCAAGGCAGCAATAAGGTTTGCGTATGCACTACCTTCTTCAAATCTTAACGATAAGGTTTGCGTAAGCAGTACCCTCTCCAAATCTTAGTTGTAAAATTAAGGTGAGTTTATTTTTGTTGTAATAGTACCAAACTTCAACCGTCAAAGAGTTACCAAAACAAACGAGAGCATATTTCTCTTGTTTGGGAAACAATACAAATCCTTTTCTCGCACCTTTTCCATACCCCATTTTTGTCGCAAACAATCTATAACTGCCCCTTAAAAAAGAACTTCTCTGCAAATTCTCAAATTAACCACTTTCATTAATTAACCATGAAGAAAAAACTATGCCTTTGTTATTGTCCCGCTGTCGTTGATAAGGAGGATTTTTCCGATCAACTTTCTCCAGAAACTGTTCCCTTATCTACTAAAGTACTAATTGGTAAGAAACCAGAGAAAAATGCACTATTTTCTCTACCAAAACCGTCGTTTTTAAAGCATAATAAGAACCTCCAAAAATTTCCAAGTTATTCTCGTCGGAAAATATATCAGTACAAGTACTTCCCTCGACTTCTTAAAGCCATTCTATTTCAAGATCCCGTGGTTAGTCTTTTTCCTCTTAAGTATTACTTATCTTTTATCCATTTAGTTCCTTAGTCTTATCGAACCTCTGTATAAAAACTATCTTATCTCTGTTTACATTTCTGCACTTTACCATTTCATTACTTTATACTAATCAAAACACATACAGTTAGACAACTGAATCAATTTTAGTCAACTATATGATCACTTCAAGTCGACTGATTATTTAGAAGGCCACAATTCACTACCCCTGTGAGCAACGGTAAAGTTGTCTCTGTCTGACCTGGAAGCAGCAACTAATATTTGTATTACAGTAGACTGTCTATATCACACTTCTAGGTGCAGCGCTCCTCAGATCATGTGTGAATGTGGGATACTTTGTGCAGCGAGCTGTCCTTTTTTTACAATTCACTCCCCTCTCGTACTTTTGATTTATGACAAAGTTTTTATTTTCTTTCTTTTTGATGTATATATTTATGGGGTGACAGAGAAATATCCAGCAACTTGAGTTTGAATTGAAAAGGAACAATCGGAATAATGATGAAAAGTGCTTCAAAAAGTTGGATAATCATGAATCAAGGAAACCAGAACCAGAAATGAAAGTCGAGGAAGTTAATCAAATCCTACAAGACAAAGTCACTTCTGTTTCACATGAATATCCAAAGTCGTTATCATCAAATTGTACAAAGCCAAAGTACATTACTACTTCAACATCATGCGACCAGCAAAAGAAATCTTGTTCGTTGTTGTATTTGATTTTTTTTGCTCTTTTTATGACAATTTTTCTTGGTAAATATTGGGCCATAGTGTTAACACTATCATGGCTATATTCTGTTCCTTCTTGGTCTCACTATGTTCAATCCAGTTAGGGCGGAATTGCGGACTTGATTTTTCGTGCAAAAGGAAATGCATTGAAGTCGTTGGAGTCAAAGTCGAAAGTCATTACAGAGAATATTAAATTGTTGACCTAAAAAGAGAAGTTTTGGCGTGAATAATGCTTCAACACTAAAGCTTATGTGACTCTTTTGGGATATTAGATTAGTACCAGCAATAAATTCTTTGTAGGAGTGATTATTTTTTTAATTATTTTCAATTTTATTTTTACATATATTTTGGGAGAATAACGAATATATTCTCTTTGTAGCTCTTGTATACAACGAATTGTAAATTAATGTTTGTCGGAAAGGTATGCTAATTTTTGCAGATGTGTTTATTTGGCTCTTTTTAAGAAAAAATGATTAGAAGTAAAATATTAAAGATTTCCAGAAAACAAAATTTACTTTTAATTATTATATTTGAATATTGTTTAAGCTAACACAACTCTTAAAGAATCATTACTCATTAGTAGATATTTATTATTTAATAAAGTAAATAATCAAAGTTAGCTCGTAATACATACCAACTATCAAACTTCAAAGTGTGGAGGATCATTCTGCTTTAGCCCTCGTTGACGAGGCAGAGAACTACAAGCAATGGTCAAAGGATAAATCAAGCACAATTATACGAAAGGAAATTACTTATAAAATGGTAAAAATTGCGCAGGCATCTTATTTAGTCGCCCCCATTTAATCTATATTTGTTTTTTTAAAAAATTTAACTTGTACCCACTTTTTAAATAACTTCAACCCTCTTTTCCTCGTTGAGCTGAAGTTTCCCAGTTACAAAGATAAAAACTTCAGCTCTAGAGCTGAAGTTCCCCAGTTACAAAGACAAAACTTCAGCTCTAGAGCTGAAGTTCCCCAGTTACAAAGACAAAAACTTCAGCTCTAGAGCTGAAGTTACCCAGTTACTAGAGTTGAAGTTCTCCAGTTACAAAGACAAAAACTTCAGCTCTAGAGCTAAAGCTCGCAAGCTACTTCAGGCTCGTCTACTAGAATGCTGAAGTTTTGCGTGATTTCCTTTGTTACTTCAGCCCTGTATGCTGAAGTTATGCGAAAAAGCGAGTACGGATACAATTTTTTTTACAAAACGGGTATAGGTTAAAACGTGACACAAAAAACGGGTACGAATGCGAAAGCCCCTATAAAATGAAGGATATAATAAGTTGGCCCAGAGAAAGATTGTACTAAAGCATCCCCATCTTTCCTGATTTTAGCTTTAGTACTATCACAAGTACTAGAGCCGTCAATACGGGCTTGGTTCGCCAGCCCGACACAAGCCAACCCGTAATTTAATAAGATTGAGCTAAAAATTTCGAATTCTATTTAAAAATGGGGGTATTTGCATCTATACCCCCTTTTTGTGTCACGTTTTAATTTGTGCCCACTTTGCAAAAAAAATGCAAGTGTACCCGCTTTTTCGCATAATTTCAGCATACGGGGCTGAAGTAGCAAAAGCAATCACGCAAAATTTCAGCATTCTAGTAGACGTGCCTGAAGTAGCAAGTGTGCTAAAGTTTTTGTTTGCAATTGATCAACTTAAGCATAGTAGCTGAAGTTTTATTATCTATTTGCTGAAGTTTTTGTTTAACTTGTGCACGTCTTAACGCAAAGCTTTTGTTTGCAATTGATCAACTTAAGCATAGTAGCTGAAGTTTTATTATCTATTTGCTGAAGTTTTTGTTTAACTTGTGCACGTCTTAACGCAAAGCTTTTGTTTGCAATTGCTGAAGTTTTTATTTTTGTAACTGGCGAATTTCAGCTCTAGAGCTGAAGTTTTTGTTTTGTAACTAGCGAACTTCAGCTCTGATAAACATATTTGTGGCAATCATCCCATGAACTGAAGTTCCATAGCAGCACCAACAGCAGCATAAGAAAGAAGAAGAAGAAGAAGACGAAGAAGAGGAAAACGAAGGAGGAGAAGGAGGAGGAGAAAGAGGGCTGAAGTTATTTTAAAAGTGGTTACAAGTTAAAAGTTATTAAAAAAATGGGTATAGGTTAAATGGGGGCGACCAAATAGGGCGCCCCGTATAATTTTTACTTAAAAATGAGGCTTTTAAGCCCAACCCAAATAGGCACGTGTCCCATGAGGCTTGACCGGGTCTGGCCGGCCCGTGAACTTAGTAAACGTATTTAATTAAAAATATAAAAAATATAGAAAACTAAAAGAATAATCCAATCTCAAACTGGTAATATTTTTATGTGAATTTAAATATCTTTTTCCTTAAAATTTAAGTTATTTGTGAATATTTAAATAACTAATATGCATATAATTTTCGAGTTAGATGGAAATAAAGATTTTAAAAAATCTTTGTTTTATAAGCGGATTCAAATGTGCTTGATGAGGATGATTTATTGGTGTTGGATATGCCATGAGAACCTTGAAAAAAAAATTGAGTAGTTTGTTTTGAGTATTGACTTTTATCAATGAAATATTATCCTCTTTTTACTGTTTTATAGTAATCTATTGGAACAATATCAAAAGTCGTAAAGTTTTGCATAAGCTTTCTCTCCAACAAGTATGTTTTTAGACGTGTAAATGTGTGTATTGCATTTTAGGTTATATTTAAAATTCAAAAATATGAAAATAATTTTTAAGGCCCGTGGGAACTGGTGACCACATAGGAGTGAGTCGGGCTAACATTTTAAGGCCTATCGTAACTGTGGGCCAGCCCAATCCAGCTCGTCAAATGCCAAAGTCCGCATGAGCTAGGCTAGGTTAGCCTGTATTAACAGCTTTACTAAATACCCCAAATTGTATTAATTTATAGGAATTTTTACATACATATACACTATTGAAAACTTTATTATCTTCCCTATTCAAGTTTCATTTTAATTACCTCCTATATACAAAATTATCAATTATGTACATTTTTAGGATTTAAGGATAATTAATCAATTCCTACAATCACTCCCACTCCCCCTCCCCCACGTTTCTCTCTCCACATATCCCCCCCTCTCTCCTACGTATCTTGCACAAGAGAGCAGCAATTCCACCATTGATAGCCATTAAAAAGCTTTGAAGCTTTAAATTCGAATTTGGATTTTCAAAAAATATTACTTATTTGAATTGGGTGTTCAATTGGGAATTCTCTCTACGTCTCTCTCTATCTCTCAATCTCTAATTTCAGTAATGTAAAGCAAAGAAAAAGAGAGCAGCAATTCCACCATTGATAACCATTAAAAAGCTTTGAAGCTTTAAATTCGAATTTGGGTTTTCAAAAATTTATTATTTGTTTGGATTGGGTGTTGTTGCAAACAATTGGGAATATGATTTGGAGTTTATATCTCAATTTTGAGGGTGTTTTGGTGAAGGTTAGACTTGATTTTGGCTGAATTTCATATTGAAACAAGAAGAAGAAGAAGAAGAAGAAGAAGAAGAAGAAGAAGAAGAAGAAGAAGAAGAAGCAGAAGAAGAAGAAGAAGCAGAAGAAGCAGAAGAAGAAGAAGAAGAAGAAGAAGAAGAAGAAGAAGAAGAAGAAGAAGAAGAAGAAGAAGAAGACGACGACGTGATATGCACTATATTTACGAAATTGTAGAAAAATTATAGAAATAATGTATGAAAATTGTAGGTAAGTTGTATAATATATAATTAGTTGTATGAAATTTATTTTTATTATGTATAAATCAGATACAAAATATACAAAGACATATTGTATAAAATTTGTATTTAAGTTGTATATTATTGTAGTTATATTTAACTGAGTAGAAATAATGTGTGCAAGTTGTAAATAAATTATATAATATATAATTAGTTGTATGAAATTTATTCTTACTATGTATAAATCAGATACAAAATATACAAAAGGTAGTTGTATGACACTCAAAAGTAGTGTTTGGAAAAATCGGCCAAACATAATTTGCTTATCAACTATCAAAAAAAATATTTCTCAAACGAATTGGAACACAAATTGTTAACCTTGAAAAGAATTTTTCGAAAATCATTTTTCAATAAAAGTAGTTTTTGACAACTTGGTCAAACGAACTCCCGGTTAAGTTCACAATATTGAAAAGCAAAATTTAGCTAAATCTATTATCTCTTGAACACCTTTTTGTGGCGTTTCAGAAAGGAAAAAAAAACAAAGAAATGTTGACTCTCATAGGATAAAGTTAATATTGATAACGATTTTGCATGTTGAACTTTGAATATTTCCTAAGTGCATGTGAATGGCATCAATGCAATTAAATGGCAAAAAGAAAAATAGTAACAAATCTTGTTGCTTCCACGACGCGAAGATGTTGTAATATTGTGGCAAGAAAATTGTGCGATCAGTTTTCTTGAGTTACAGTTTCTATGTCGATTTTCTTCTCTTGTTGTTGCTTTGTAGGAAGATAGATTTTGTACCAAAATAGAAATTTATTTTTGTATCACACAGTGATTAAAATTTTAGAAAATTGGCAAAGAGTTAAATGATTGTGTTAATGGTGAATCCTGTTTTTATTATTCTAAACTAACTTGTTGTATTTTAATTAAGCTTCAAAAGGGCAGTGATTGTGGAGATGTTTTTGAATGAGGAAATGAGTGGTGACTGATGAGTCCTGAAATAAAGAAACAACTTTATTTGTTAGTAGCAGAAAACAGTCGTAGGAAAGAGAATAGGAGAAAAAAAAAGGAAAAGGGTGTAAGTACATCCCTTGATTGAAGGCACAAATAATGGATTTAAAGCCTTTTAAGGTGGATTGTACATATTTTGTAAACAAAATTTGTTTATGTCGGGTAATTAACTAAACATGGACATTAAGGGTAATAAAGTTCCAAATAGTGTATAGGAATGAAAATATCCCTTAGAAATTTTTATATACCTATACACTATTGGAAACTTTATTACCTTCTCTACTCAACTTTCATTTTAATTACCTCATATATACAAAATTCCCAATTATGTACATTTTTAGGATTTAAGGATAATTAATCAATTCCTACAATCACTCCCACTCCCCCTCCCCCACGTTTCTCTCTCCACATATCCCCCCCTCTCTCCTACGTATCTTGCACAAGAGAGCAGCAATTCCACCATTGATAGCCATTAAAAAGCTTTGAAGCTTTAAATTCGAATTTGGTTTTCAAAAAATATTACTTGTTTGAATTGGGTATTGTTGCAAACAATTGTGAATTCTCTCTACGTCTCTCTTTATCTCTCAATCCCTAATTTCAGTAATGTAAAGCAAAGAAAAATAGAGCAGCAACTCCACCATTGACAACCATTAAAAAGCTTTGAAGCTTTGAATTCGAATTTGGGTTTTCAAAAATTATTATTTGTTTGGATTGGGTATTGTTGCAAACAATTGGGAATATGGTTTGGAGTTTATATCTCAATTTTGAGGGTGCTTTGGTGAAGATTAGACTTGATTTTGGCTGAATTTCAGATTGAAACTCGTCGAAGAAGAAGAAGAAGAAGAAGAAGAAGAAGAAGAAGAAGAAGAAGAAGAAGAAGAAGAAGAAGAAGAAGACGTGATATGCACTATATTTACGAAATTGTACAAAAATTGTAGAAATAATGTATGAAAATTATAGATAAGTTGTATAATATATAATTAGTTGTATGAAATTTATTTTTATTATGTATAAATCAGATACAAAATATACAAAAGACATATTGTATAAAATTTGTATTTAAGTTGTATATTATTGTAGTTATATTTAACTGAGTAGAAATAATGTGTGCAAGTTGTAGATAAGTTATAGATAATTGTATAATATATAATTAGTTGCATGAAATTTATTTTTACTATGTATAAATCAGATACAAAATATACAAAAGATATTGTAGTTGTATGACACTCAAAAGTAGTGTTTGAAAAAATTGGTCAAACATAATTTGCTTATCAACTATCGGAAAAAATATTTCTCAAAGAATTGGCACACAAATTGTTAATCTTGAAAAGAATTTTTCAAAAAGTATTTTTCAATAAAAGTAGTTTTTGACAACTTGGCCAAACGAACTCCCGGTCAAATTCACAATATTGAAAAGCAAAATTTAGCTAAATCTATTATCTTTTGGACACCTTTTTGTGGTGTTTCAGAAAGGAAAAAAACAAAGAAATGTTGACTCTCATAGGAGAAAGTTAATATTGATAACGATTTCGCATCTTGAACTTTGAATATTTCCTAAGTGCATGCGAATGGCATCAATGCAATTAAATGGCAAAAAGAAAAATGAGTAACAAATCTTGTTGCTTCCACGACGTGAAGATGTTGTAATATTGTGGCAAGAAAATCGTGCGATCAGTTTAGTTACAGTTTCTATGTCGAGCTGCTTCTCTTGTTGTTGTTTTGTAGGAAGATAGATTTTGTACCAAAATAGAAATTTATTTTTGTATCATACAGTGATTAGAATTTTAGAGAGTTGGCAAAGAGCTAAATAATTGTGTTAATGGTGAATCTTCTTTTATTATTCTAAACTAACTTGTTGTATTTTAATTAAGCTTCAAAAGGGCAATGATTGTGGAGATGTTTTTGAATTAGGAAATGAGTGATGACTGATGAGTCCTGAAATAAAGAAACAACTTTATTTGTTAGTAGCAGAAAACAACCGTAGGAAAGAGGATAGGAGAAAAAAAAAAAGAAAAAGGGTGTAAGTACGTCCCTTGATTGAAGACACAAATAATGGATTGAAAGCATTTTAAGGTGGATTGTACATATTTTATAAATAAAATTTGTTTATGTCGAGTAATTAACTAAATATGAACATTAAAGGTATTAAAACTTCAAATAGTGTATAGGAATAAAAAAATCTTTAATTTATAATACATTCAATGTTTGTGTACAATACATTATAGAAGGAAAATAAAATTCAATCACATTCAATGGTGAAGATGCAGAGAACTTTGCTAAGGATAAGCTTTCAGGGAAAGAGATTATTGTGCTGATTATACCAGTGGACATATAAGTTGGCCCAAGGAAACATTACTAAAGCATCTGCAGAGAATTAATTATTCTTAAATTAGTTTTAGTACTATCTTAAATACATCAAATTAGACTTAATTTATAGTTTGGTAAACAAACTGCAGGTCTATGTAGATTATAGAGTACGTTTTAGGGGGGGGAAATCTACTCACATCAAGATTTTGTATTTACACAAATTATATTAATTTATCTATCCTACTTTATAGCATGAAAATTCTCTTGATAATTCTTGAACTATGCTTATTACCGTTTTATTTGGATTGTCTCAAATTGTTGTAAACTTCCTCTGGTAGATAGTTTTTATTTTTAAATATTATAAAGAGTTTCACTAGGACTAGGACTGCTCTTTCATTAAAATTATCTTTTTAACTTTTTTGTCTTCACAAATATCCGAAAAATATAGTACTACTATATATTCCTCGACAGATACTGCATTAAACAACTCACATATTTTATTTTTCGTCAAGATTATTAGTACAAAAGAGAGTACGGAACTATGAGGATAATTTAAAACTTGATTCTTTATGTTATTAGTATGCCAAGATTATGTAATTCGAGTATTTTGTCGATCTTGATGTCAATATTTTATCACTTGATGAAACTTACAGAATCTGCCACATTCTTGAATTTAGGAGGATTTTGGTCCATATAAAACTTATAGATGTGTCAAATTCTTGAATTTAGAAGAATTTTGTTCTAGTTCATGACCCAATATTCATTTATGAGTTAAAACATTTTTCTTTTGTCAAATGGTAAGAGTATCTACAGTAATACGATACCAACTAACAACAATCCATATTAGTTCTCTATCATATACCAACAGATTTAAAGTTGACATTTTCTGATCCCACCACCTCTAAATGTAATGAGATTTGATTAACTAATAACAAATACGGAGAATTTTTCGTTAAGCATTTAACAAGATCGAGATACCTTAGCTTGACTCAGCCATATCAATTGCCTTTGTGATGAAAGGCAATACTTATGTTAGGAAAAGGAATAATCGATTCATTTTATATGTTTGTGTTTGACCAGATATAAGATTTAAGAAAGAAACAAAGTATGTAGTTAAAATAGTATGGCTAGTTAGTTTTCGGACTGATAATTAAAAAATAATCAGCATTTATAAACTCATTAAAGTAGTCACTATTTTGCTGCAACACTGAAAGTTCCAGCATAATAACTGGAGATTTGAGCACTTGTTTAGGTGTTTTGAATTCTTAAAGTTGGAGCAATAAAGTAAATACTTGTGAAGTTCATAATTTATTTCTGTGATCCGATTTTGAGATAAATAATAGAGTAAGTCAATACTCACATGTCTTACTAGCAACTGGCAAAATAGAAGAAATAGGAGAGACGCCGGCCTAAAGCAGCCGAATTACCACCTTTGACCTGACAAACAAGAGCACCTCTTCTTGTTTTCAACTACAACCCCTCTTGATATAAACTCACAACATTTCAGAATTTTTCTCCTAAATCAGCTGTCCAAATGAAGAACAAGTTTTTCCTCTGTTTTCGACCTCTTGATGTTGCTGACGACTCTCTTATTCTCAACCATGGTGTTGATCATCACTCTTCTTCAAGAAAACATCATAAAGAAAATCCAACTGTAAGTCTTTCTTTATCGTCTCGTTGGTGTTACTGTTTGTCTTTACTGCATCTCTTTTATCTTTTCTTGAGTCAGGGTCAATCGGAAACAGTCTCTACTGTTAGAGTTTATCTAAAATCTTTTTATGGTTTAAATATTGACTAAGGCAGCTTCACTTATAATTTGCAGTTGAAAACAAAAGGTAAGAGGAGGAGGAGGAGTAGAAAAGACAAGTCAGTATTAAAAGCAAGCTCTTCATCATCTGAACTTTCTTATTCAACTTCATCTTTATCATCAACTACATCACCATCTTCAACTTGTACAGAAGATGACTTATCAAGATCAAACTCAAACTCATCAATCTCATACGAGCAGAAAGAATCTAAAAATGGTTCAGCTGAATGTGACAACTTAGTCATGAATTTTAGCTCCTTTTGTTTGTATTTTTTTGTTTTCGTTTTGTTTTGCCTCATCTATATGGGTAGGATTTATTCAATAGTTGCAACATCATTAGGGCTAATAGCTTTGACCTTATTCGGACGCTGGACATCGGAAAACCCTATGCAGTTGCCAGAAATGATGTAAGAAAACAGAGAAAGAAATCCCTCTGTAATCAGCATGGTACGACAACGTTTAATTTCTGAGCTTTTTTCAATCAATTGTGTAAGTTTCTTCTAGGTTTTTGTACACTATCTTTGCCGTGGAAATCTCAGGCATCACTAAAAGAAGGTAAAGGAGGTGAAGACTTCAGTTTTGCAGCTGGATAATATATTAATATCTGGAATTTTAGATAAACATCAATTCCCTCTGTTTAAATTTTAATAGTCTTTGCTTTCTCTTTAGTCGGTCTAAAAAGAATCTTTTGATTTAGTAAATTTTTATTTAGTTCTTAAAGATTTTTTCTAAGATTGTCATGACGTATTTAAGACATAAGATTCAAAGGATATATTTTGGTTATGCATATTTTTAGTTTAATAATATATAATTTAAAAGTCTTCTTTATTTATATTGTATATCTCGTCAAAGTAAGACAGACATAAAATGAACGAGGAGTAATTAGTGTTAGGACCGAAAAAGGCAGGTGTCATGCGGAAGCTGATAAGTAAATTTGAACGATAATAAATTAGACAATAATAGAGAAATATATCAAAAGAGAAACAAATATTTAACGTGGTTCAGTCAATTGACCTACGTCCACAGGCAGAGATGAGCAATCTACTATATAAAATAGAGTACAAAATATCGAGTGAACAATCTCACATAACGTCAAACACAAGTGACACACTAACACTTGTCCCGTAAAGTTCTCCCCCTAAACATGGTTCTTAAACCCCATATGACTACATTGTAGATGCTACTGAATGAGAAAGAAGGTTCCTCATAGAAGTCCACACCTTTTCCTACAAGAAAAAGCACTAGACAAACATGGAAGAATTATAATTTTCTTCTACAAAAAGGAAATCCCAATTATGATAAATATATTGTCCTTTCCTTCAAGAAATAGGAAAACCAAATATGGTAATAAAATCAGGACAACCTCTAACAATTCTCCCCCTTGGTCTGAATTTTCTGACAAAATAAATTTGATTCGCCTTCACATAGCTTTCAACAGATCGCATCTCCAAATCTTCACCACAAAGTTTGTCTCAACGTGAGTAATACTCCGGTCAAATTCTCAGACAAAATCATGATTATCGTCAAATAGGTTGCGGCTAGAACTAAACCCGCCAAGACGAGCCTTTCTTGAACCTCGCCCTGTTACCACTTATTAGGACCGAAAAAATCAGGTGTCATGCGGGAGCTGGCAAAGCAAACCTTGAACGATGATAAATCAGATAATAAAAGAGAAATATACCAAAAGATATACAAACATTTAACGTGGATCGGTCAATTGACCTACGTCCACGATGGAGCTGAGCAATCCACTATAAAAAAGAGAGTACAAAAATATTGAGAGAACAACCTCTCGAAAAGGCAAACACAAGTAACACATTAACACTTGTCCCATAAAGTTCTCCCCCCTAAACACGGCTCTCAAACCCCATAAGGCTACATTGTGGATGCTACTGAATAAGAAGGAAGGATCCTCAATTTATAGAAGTCCAAACATTTTCCTACAAGAAAAAGCACTAGCCAAATATTGAAGAATTATAATTTCTTTCTACAAAAAGAAAATCCCAATTATGGTAAATATATTGTCATTTCCTTCAAGAAATAGGAAACCCAAATATGGTAAGAAAATCATGACGACTCCTAACAATTCTCCCCCTTTGTCTGAATTTTCTGACAAAATAAATTTGACCCGCCTTATTCACATAGCTTTCAACAGGTCGCATCTCCAAATCTCCACCATAAATTTTGTCTCAACGTGAGTAATACTCCGGTCAAACTTTTCAGACAAAATCATGATTATCATCAAATAGATTGCGGCTAGAACTAAACCCGCTAGGACAGGCCTGTCTTGAACCTCGCTTTGTTACCACTTGTCAAGACAGAAAAATCAGGTGTCATGCGGGAGCTATCAAAGCAAACCTTGAACAATGATAAATCGGACAATAAAAGAGAAATAATAGCAAAAGGGACAGAAACATTTAACGTGGTTCGGTCAATTGACCTACGTCCACGATGGAGATGAGCAATCCACTATAAAAAAAAGAGTACAAAAATATTGAGAGAATAACCTCACGAAAAGGCAAACACAAGTGACACACTAACACTTGTCCCGTAAAGTTCTCCCCCTGAGCACGACTCTCAAACTCCATAAGGCTACATTGTGAATGCTACTGAATGAGAAGGAAGGATCCTTAATTTATAGAAGTCCAAACATTTTCCTACAAGAAAAAGGACTAGCCAAACATGGAAAAATTATAATTTCCTTCTACAAAAAGAAAATTTCAATTATGGTAAATATATTGTCCTTTCCTTCAAGAAATAGGAAACCTAAATATGGTAAGAAAATCATGACAACTCCTAACAATTCTCCCCCTTGGTCTGAATTTTCTGATAAAATAAATTTGACCCGCCTTATTCACATAGCCTTCAATAGGTCGCATCTCCAAATCTCCACTACAAAGTTTGTCTCAACGTGAGTAATATTCTGGTCAAATTTCTTAGACAAAATCATGATTACCTTCAAATAGGTTGCGGCTAGAACTAAACCTGCCAAGACGAGCATGTCTTGAATCTCACTCTGTTACCACTTGTTAGGACAGAAAAATCAGGTGTCACGCTGGAGCTAGCAAAAAAAACCTTGAATGATAATAAATCAGACAATAAAAGAGAAATATATCAAAAGAGACACAAACATTTAACGTGGTTCAGTCAGTTGACCTACATCCACGATGGAGATGAGCAATCCACTATAGAAAAGAGAGTACAAAAATATTGAGAGAACAACCTCACGAAAAGGCAAACACAGGTGACATACTAGCATTTTTCCCGTAAAGTTATCCTCCTAAGCACGACTCTCAAACCCCAAATGGTTACATTGTGGATGTTGCTGAATGAGAAGGAAAGATCCTCAATTTATAAAAGTCCAAACCCTTTTTTATAAGAAAAAGGACTAGCAAAACATGGAAGAATTATAATTTTCTTCTACAAAAAGAAAAACTCAATCGCGGTAAATATATTGTCCTTTCCTTCAAGAAATAGGAAAACTAAGTATGTTAAGAAAATTAGGACAACCCCTAATAATTCTCCCCCTCGGTCTGAATTTTCTGACAAAATAAATCTGATCCACCTTCTTCACATAGCCTTCAACAGGTCGCATCTCCAAATCTCCACTACAAAGTTTGTCTCAACGAGAGTAGCACTCTGGTCAAATTTTTCAGACAAAAATTATGATTATCGTCAAATAGATTGTGACTATAACTAAACCCGTCAAGATGAACTTGTCTTGAACCTCGCTCGGATACCACTTGTACGGGTGTTGTCCTGATTTTCATTCTCCTATTTCTTAAAGGAAATAAATATATTTACCATAATTAGGACAACCCCTAATAAGTGGTATCGGAGCAAGGTTCAAGAAAGGTTCATCTTGGCGGCTTTAGTTCTAGCCGCAACCTATTTGACGATACTCATGATTTCTGTCTGAGAAATTTTACCGGAGTGCTACTCTCATTGAGAAAAACTTTGCAGTGGAGATTTGGAGATGCGACATGTTGAAGGTTATGTGAAGAAGGTGGATCAAGGTTGCTTTGTCAGAAAATTCAGACCAATGGGGAGAATTGTTAGGTGTTGTCTTGATTTTCATTCTCCTATTTCTTGAAGGAAAGGAATATATTTATCATAATTTGATTTTTCTTTTTGCATAAGAAAACTATAATTCTTCCATATTTGGCTAGTCCTTTTTCATGGAGGAAAATGTTTGGACTTCTATAAATTGAGGATCTTTCCTTCTCATTCAGCAGCATCCACAATGTAGACATATGGTGTTTGAGAACTTTACGGAATAAGTGTTAGTATGTCACTTGTGCTTGCCTCTTCGTGAGGTTGTTCTCTCGATATTTTGTACTCTCTTTTATTCTAGTGGATTGCTCATTTCCGCCTGACGTAAGTCAATTGACCAAACCACGTTAAATATTTATGTCTCTTTTGGTATATTTCTCCTTTGTTATCTGATTTATCGTTGTTCAAAGTTTGTTTTACTAGCTTTCGTATGACACCTGATTATTTGAGTCCTAACAATTAGTGTATTGTACAGTTGTATTTAGAAAATATCTATACCATTAGAGATGTGATAAGATTGTTAGGATCTCACCATCTTTAAATAAAAGTATCATATTAAAAGCTGAAAATAGAAAACCCTTTAATAGAAAGTATTTTTCTTTCTTTTATAGGTTTATTATTGTGAATATAAATTAATCGAACTATTAAGCGGACTACAAATAAAGATTGAATGGTTAAAAAGGAGTATCATCTTCTACGTTAATACATATAATAAAAGCAAAAGCTAAGCTTTACATAGTAGCTTGTTTCAAAAATGAAAATTTAAAGGAAGAATCTTATCGAAATTATTGCCTCGTCAAACATCATCTTCTACGTTGATACATTAAATAAAAGCAAAGAGCTATGCTTACCATAATTCATGTCAAAAATGAAAAATCGAAGGAAGAAGCTTATCAAGATTATTATTGGGCAAATATTACTTTTAATCTGTGCTAAAAATTATTTATATTCGATAGTTAAAAAAGTGTATAAAATTTATATATTTTTTATATACAACATACGAAATGTATATATAAATAAAATATTTCGACTATTATTTTAAGATAAACTATACAATATTATTTTCTCATTATTATTGCCTCGTCAAATAATTAATTGTCGCTATCCCTAAGGTTTACTTTTGGGAATTCGATAGAGAAGGTTTAGATGAGCATTGAATTAATTAAATGCATTCTCGTCAATTTCATGATATCAGCTTTTGTGCCACGAGCATCACGCAAAGTGTCCAAACCTTTTCCATACAATATTGATAAATTATTTAACTTTTGCTTCATACAGAAGTTAGGTTATAAAAATAAAACAATACAAAAAAGAAATTATAGAATGAGAATTTCATTTTGTTTCCTTCACCTTTATTTTATGTTGTCGCCAAACTATTATGTTCGTGTTTGTTTATTAGAAACTTCAAAATTAACATTGAGTTTTTTTTCTATCAATCGATTAAAGGATATATTTACAAATGTTTCCCAACACAACTGAGATAGACTGATACTTTAACACACTCTAGTCAAGAGAATACAAACAGATTAATTTAGAGTCTATAATGATAATAGTTTTTGCTTAAACTTAGAAATGTTTTAATTTCTGTTATACAACGTTAGATACTTATTCGGAATGCAATTCAATGAGGATCATATAAGCTTACCCCAAAATCTGCATTTGGGAATTTTAGATAAACACTAATAATGTCAACAAGGCAGCTAGGATGCTCCCATACTAGCTGAAAGAGAAAACCATTCCAAGTAAAATATTTCTGCTCTAGATGACTAGTTATTGCATAAGCAGAGAAATAAAAGAAATATAGTATGTTCTTCATTCAAGAAAAAAAAAGAGAGGGAATTAGAAGGGTTAAAATAAAACTTTTCGGACGGGTCATTATATTAAATTTTACCAATTCATCATAGTTATGTGATTTTATTAAATGAAAATATATACTTTAATTAACCATAATTAAGTGAGATAAGTTTATTAAGAAATATGCACTTATAGATATATGTAGAAATACGATGCGAGTAAATTTTTATCGAATTTGGAGTATAAAGATTAACGAGTCCAATTTTCGGTATAGATTCAAATATTTACTTATTTAAACTTTTAAAATAGAAGTTACATGTTTATAAACTATACTATATAAAGGGTACGTAGCAGAAATCACAATTTGTAGATAATATTGGTGAAATGCAATTACAGTTGAAAAATAAAATGAAGAAAATAAAATACCTTCAAGCTGGGGCGAGAATATCTCGCTCTCTTTAAGGAGATTCAAGTCCACTGCAGCAAAGTCTTCATTGGTCCAGCATTAATCCTCTTGACTTGTCTCCCCCAGGATACAGCAGTCCGATCATGTCGTATGACTCGAACAAACTCTTGACAAGTTGTTGACTCCAAAGCTCCACCAAGTGAACACTCCTTCAACAAAAGTAAAAAACTCTCTTCTTTTTCTTTCACAACTTAACCTCACTTTATTGAAATATTCTACAATTATTTCTCATATCATATTATGGAAGAAAGACTCCTATTTATAAGTGTAAGAATCCTTCCTTGAATTATATTGGAAGAAAGTGGGGTAATAAGTTATGAAATCATGGAGAACATGGGATAATTATTATAAACTTATTACGTAATTAGTGGTAGAACATGGAAGAAGAGTTACAAAAGAGTTATGGTTATTTTCTACATAATGGAGTAGTGGGAGTTATATCATATTTCATTTTAATAATAAAATGCTATTATACTAACATTCCCCCACTCATTTTAATATTAAAATAAGAGAGTTTACCAGTTGAAGGGAGACTATCATGCATAACGAGGATGTGCTCACCACTGAACCTCTACTTAGCAAAACAACGATCTTTACTCTAGAGTTAGTAGTAGTCACAGACTTGAACTGTGACTGCTTTAGGGAAATAAATTACCATTGCTTACACATAATAATAATCAAGGTGTTGACATGAGCTTTATTAGCCATCACATTACAGCCTTGCGCTATCCCGATTTTTCATGAGTGTTTTTGAAAGCAAGTCCAATTCTCATAGGAAGCGGCCTACTTTAACACTTACATAGGTGAAATCTGTCAAGGGTGCTCATGTAAATCTAACATCCCACTCATACGAGCTACAGATTTCATTAAGAGTTAATAAAACTCAACCTCGCAAATCATCACAAGATAATAGGACTCACACCATAGGGATGGAACAATAATAAAAATAGTGCATCTCAAACCAAGCCATCATATGATTCGTCCATCCCATTGAACCTGGTTATAGGATCTATAGTCCCTAGATTGGATTTCCTCATATATGAGTTTATGAGCTTATGGGCTTCAATCACATCCTCCTCGATGTGCTCCAGACCCTTTATCTAGCTAAGGTCTTAGTCAGTGGATCTGCAAGATTATCACAAGATTTAATATAGTCAACATTAATGGTACCACTTGTCAAATATGATCTCATAGTACTGTATTTTCTCCTTATGGATCTGGATTTACGTTGTAATAACGGTTTTGTACTCTACCAATTGCATCGGTGAAATCACAATGAATTAAAATAAGAGAAATTGATTTTTCAAAATAAGGAATTTGAAATAATAACTCTCAACTAATTCGATTCCTCACTTGCTGAAGCTAAAGCACAACCTCCACCGTAGAGTTAGCAATTATTGTTTTCTTTTCTATTTTCAATAAATAACACCACCTCCCAAAGTAAATATATAACATATAGTAGAACAGGACTCATCAGATAAAGTGTTCCAATCTGCATCAGAAAAGCCTTCCAGTACAGCATGATATTTCTTATAAAATAAGTCATAAATTTTTGTACCAAGTAAATACCTCATAACTCTTGTTATTGCATGTCAATGTTCATTACTTGGCTTTCTTGTAAATATGCTAAGTGCTCCTATTGCGTATGCAATATCAGGCTGAGTACAATCAGTCACATATCTCAAGCTTCCAATTAAGCTAGCATATTCCTTTTGATTTATCACATCGTTGTTACTTGTACAGGAAATAAGTGAACACTTGAATCAAAAGGAGTTACAACATGCTTGCAATCAATAAAATTATATCTTTTCAAAATTTTCTCAACATAATGCGACTTCTCAAGGAAAATTCCATTACATGTTCTAGTAATTTTTATTCCAAGAAAGAAATTTGCCTCACCCAAATCTTTCATATCAAAATAGCTACAAGCATGCTTTTAGTTTCTCTAATAACATTCATGTTAGAGCCAAATATTAATAAATCATCAACATAGATGCAAACAATTATATGTGAATTATTCCAAGACTTATGATAGATGCACTTATCACACTCATTTGATTTAAAACTATTTTCAATCATGCGGGAATCAAACTTTTCATGTCATTGCTTAGGTGATTGTTTCAAGCCATACAAGGATTTCGTAAGTTTACACAATTTACTTTCTTGGCCTACTTCTATAAAACCCGCAGGTTGATCATATAAATTTCTTCATTTAGGTCCCATTTAAAAGAGCAGTTTTTATGTCCACTTGATGAATATGCGAATCAAAAATTATAGCAATAGCAATACAAATCTAATGGATGTAATTCTAGTTACCGAAGAAAAAGTATCAAAAAATTCTACGCCTTCTGGTTGCTTAAAACTTTTAGCAACTAACCTAGTCTTATACTTATCAACGGATCCATCCGATTTTATTTTTTTCTTAGGACCCATTTGCACCCAATTGTTTTACAACCTGGTGGTAAATCAACCAACTTCCAGATTTTATTAGAAATTAGTGACTCAATTTCCTCATTTAAAGCTTCTTTCTAAAAAGTGGCATCTGGTGACAATAAAGCTTCTTGTAAAATAAAAGGGTCATTTTCAATATTAAAAATATAAAAATCAGGACCAAAGTCATTTTCTACAGAAGTAGAAGAACCACGCATAAAAAAAATTATCTTTATCTCTTTGACCCCCACTAGTTTTAGACTCAAATAAAAATTTATTTTCATGAAAAATATCATCACCTGATTCTATAATTATATTGTCTTCAAGATTTAAAAATCTAGAGGTTGTACTATTAGAGGCATACCAAGAAAAGCACAAGTGGTAACTTTTTAAATCCAATTTGATAATTTTAGGATTCATTAGTCTAACATAGGCTAAAGAACTCCAAACTCTAAGATAACCAAAATCTGGCTTGTGAATTTTTCACAACTCAAAATGGTGTCAATTTTATTTTCTTGTGAGGCACCCTATTCAATACATAAAGTCAAAATAGCTTAATCCTACAAATTTAAAGGTGTATTTGACTCAATAAGCATCGCATTAGTTAGCTCTACCAAAGTTCTATTTTTTTTTTCAGCCACACCATTTGATGCAGGAGAATAAGGTGGAGTAGTTTCATGAATTTTTTTCAATGATATAACAAAATAATTAAATTTGTTAGACTCATATTCACAACTTTTATTACTTCTAATTCTTTTTATTTTTCTACCGAATTGATGTTCAACCTCATGGAGATAATTTTTAAAATTTTCAAGCGTATCACTTTTATTTTTCATCAAGTAAACATATGTATACTTAGATAAATCATCAATAAAAGTTATAAAATATCTATTTCCTCCACGAGTAAAAACTCCTCCAAGTTCACAATTATCAGTGTGAACTAATTCTAACAATTTAGTTTTTCTTTCAACTTGGAAATAAGGACTTGTAGTATTTTAGCTTTACTACAAGCCTCATATTTTTCAAAATTCTTTTTAATCATTGGGATTAATCCTAAACTACTCATGATTCTTACGTAACGATTATTAATATGACATAAACGAGTATGGGAAGAAAGCATATAAACAGAACTAGAAGAAGGTTTATCCAAATGAACATTCAACTTGAACATCTTATCACGTGCATACGTCTTACCCACAAAAATACTCATTTTCACTATTACATATTGGTCACTTTCAATTGAAGGAATTTAAAGTACTTCTTTCAACATTAATACTCTTCCTGAAGTAAATTCAACTCGAGCTCTCCCTTTCCAAGCACCTGATTGTGTGAGAATTACCAAGCATGATGGTTTTGGGCTCCTCAAATGGAGTATATACTTTAAACCAATCTCTATTATAGCAAAGATGACGGTTTTCTCCAGAATCAGCCCACCATCCATAAACATTTTCTACCATGTTAATGTCTGTTATCACTAACACAAGTAGCTCTTCGGTAGCATTTGCATGTGGTGTAGGACCACCACAACAACAACAACATAACCAGTAAAATCTCACTAGTGGGGTCTGGGGAGAGTAGAGTATACACAGACCTTACCCTACCTCGAAAAGGGTAGAGAGGTTGTTTCCCGGAGACTCTCGGCTCAACAAGAGAGACAATAATATTAGGGGGAAAAAAAGCCATGTAACAACAAAATATGCCAGTTTGAAAATAACAATAACGAATAAGTGAAAGGACAATAACACAAAACTATACAAAAGAACACAACATAGACCGCTAACAAACCTAAACAAAACTCTATCGGACTACCCGGTACAAATAGGGAAGAACTCTCGACTACCCCCTAGTCTACCACTCTAATGCTCGACCTCCACATGTTCCTATCAAGAGCCATGTCCTTGAAAATCTGAAGTCGCGCCATGTCCTGCCTGATCACCTCGCCCCAATAATTCTTAGGCCTCCCTCTGCCTGTTCTAGTACCTGCCAAAGTCAACCGCTCATACCTCCTAACCGGTGCATCGAGTCTTCTTCTCTGCACGTGTCCGAACCATCTAAGCCTCACTTCCCGCATCTTGCGTCCATGGGAGCCACGCCCACCCTCTCCCGAATATCTTCATTCCTAATCTTATCCAGCCTAGTGTGCCCACACATCCATCTCAACATCCTCATTTCGACTACTTTCATCTTCTGGATATGTGAATTCTTGACTGGCCAACACTCAGCTCAATACAATATGGTCAGTCTAACCACTGCTCTATAGAACTTAACTTTGAGTTTCGGTGGCACCCCACCCCAATACGGTGCGTAACATCCTCATCGATCTCCCCATCTCCCTGGATAATTGACCCTAAGTACTTAAAACTTTCTCTCTTGAGGATGACCTGTGAGTCAAGTCTGACTTCCACATCTGCTTCCCCCGTCACGTCGTTGAACTTACATTCCACATAGTCCGTCTTAGTCCTACTCAACTTGAAACCTTTAGACTCCAGGGCCTACCTCCATACCTCCAGTCTCCCATTCACGCCGCCTCGCGTCTCATCAATCAGAACGATATCATCAGCGAGCTACACCATGGTACCTCTCCTTGGATATGGTGTGTCAGTGCGTCCATCACCAGAGCAAATAAGAACGGGTTGAGCGCAGATCCTTGGTGTAATCCCATAACAACCGGAAAAGGCTTTGAATCACCTCCCACGGTCCTAACCTGAGTCATAGCTCCATCATACATATCCTTTATCACCCTAATGTAAGCCACTGACACACATTTCACCTCCAGAAACCTCCAAAGGACGTCTCTAAGAACCTTGTCATACGCCTTCTCCAGGTCAATAAACACCATATGCAAATCCCTCCTCCTATCCCTGTATAGTTCCACCAACCTCCTGATAAGGTGGATAGCTTCCGTAGTAGAACAACCCGGCATGAACCCGAACTGGTTTTCCGATATAGACACCGCCCTCCTTATCCTCCCTTCCACCACCCTCTCCAACACTTTCATGGTATGACTTAGTAACATGATACCCCTGTAGTTGTTACAAGTCGGGATATCCCCTTTGTTCTTGTACATCGGATTGTACTCAACTGCCACTCATCAGGCATCCTCTTTGTCCTGAAGATGACATTAAACAACTCAGTCAGCAACCCCAAACCTTCTCTACCCACATATATCCAAAACTCTACTAGAATCTCGTCTGGTCCGGTTGCTTTGCCCCGATTCATATTACACATCGCACCCACGACCTCCTCAACCTTAATGCTCCTACAATACCTAAAGTCTCATTGACTCTTGGAATGCCCCAATTTCCCTAACACGATGTTCCATCCCCCTCTTCATTCAGAAGTTTATGAAAGTACGACTACCATCTTTGCCTAATCTGGGCCTCTTCCATCAATACTCGATCGTCCTCGTCTTTTATGCACCTCACTTGATCCAGGTCGCGAGCCTTCTTCTCTCTCGCTTTGGCCAACTGAAATAACTTCTTGTCCCCACCTTTGCTCCCAAGTTCCTCATAAAGCCGACCAAAAGTAGAAGTCTTAGCCTTTGTGACTGCTAATTTTGCCTCCTTCCTATCCTCCTTTTATCTTTCTCTATTCGCTCTCCTTTGATCCTCGTAGGTGCTCTCTACTAACTTAATGTAAGCTACTTTCTTGGCTTCCACTTTACCTTGGACCACGTCATTCCACCACCAGTCGCCTCGGTGCCCGCCAGAGTGACCTTTCAAAACTCCCAACACCTGTGGTGTAGGACCACGTTTCAGAAATTAGCAAAATCAATTAATATGCCTGCTCTTTCCACAGACAAAGCATGGTTTCGCAATTTGAACTTGTTGATTCTGTACTTGGTTGTTTGCACCATTATTCTTCTTGGGAGGTCTACCATAATTTTTCTTAAAAGTCTTCTTCTTCGGCTTCAAAGAAGTATTTTTGTGAGTTTTAGGAGTAATATTATTTGAAGTAATTAAATTTACCTTTATAGTGACGGGTTGTAGAGTGATCTTCTCCGATTGCATAAGTGCATCTTGGCCTCTTGCCTTTTCTTCCATATGAATCCGCATTATCAATGTCTCAAGTGAAGTTTCCTTTTGTTTGTGGCGCATAGTATGCCACAAAAAATAAGGTTGTCTCCAATTTGGATATCCTCGGACCTGAGCTCTCAACGATCATTATGAAATCTTGAGCTTAGTCTACTATAGATTTGTTGTCCACCATTTGAAAACAAAAAAAATCTGCTAGCAGCATATCACACCTGCCTCATCGGTATCATACTTACTCTGAAATGCTTTCCAAATTTTCTTTGCAGTAGAGTAAGTTCTACAATAATAATCATAAATATTATCATATAGACAAATAAGAAGATAATACTGACAATAGTATGAATCATCATTGTACTTTTTTAATTTTTCCTAAAGGGAAATTAGCTCATCATTATTCATGGAGGAGTTGTCAACTTTGCTTGGATTCTTCTCAGTTAAAACATAAGAAACATTGAGAAGACTCAAATAAAAAAGTACTTTACCCTTCCATCTCTTGAAATGAGTAACATTGAAACGGAATGACTTGTTGAGATCTCCCACCTTGATATCCCCGGATTTTTCAACTGTAGCTATAATGAATCTCCTTAAAATTGTTAGTGAAAATACAATTATCGTTGAAAAATAAAGTATCTTCAGGCTGAGGCGTGGATATCTTGCCCTCTTTAAGGAGATTCAAGCCTACTGCAGCAAAGTCTTCACTGGTCCAAAAGTAATCCTCTTGACTTGTCTCCCCCAGAAGACAACAACTTCATCATGTTGTATGGATCGAAAAAACTCTGGACAAGTTGTTGAATCCAAAGCTCCACAAGGATGAACACCTTCCTTCAATAAAAAAACCCCTCTTCTTCTTCTTCTTTCACAACTTTAACCTCACTTCATTGAAATATTCTATAATTATTTGTCACGCCACATTATGGAAGATCAAAGACTCCTATTTATAGGTGTAAGATGTTCTTCATTGAATTAAATTGGAAGAAAGTGGTGTAATAAGTTGTGAAATCATGGAGAACATGTGATAATGGTTAAATTATTATGTAATTAGTGGTAGAACATGGGAAAAGAGTTACAAAAGAGTTATGGTCATTTTCTACGTCATGGAGCAGCGGAAGTTATGGCATATTTTATTTTAACAATAAAATGCTATTGTACTAACAGATAAAAAGTAAGAATGTATATGGCCAAAATCGGGAAAGTCCGATTTTGGAGCCTCTATGACATCCCAAGCCCGGTTTCGAGGGGCTCGAATCACAGTCTGAGGCTCGACCCGAAGTAGTCCCCTCGGGAGAGCATATCAAGGACTCACCACAGCATGCTTTGAGGCAACATGAAAATTGATGACCGTCGTGGAAAGGCGGAAAATTCCCAAGGGCACGTGGTTAGAGCTCACAAGGTCTGCAAGAATAGTACAAGTCCGTACTGAGCCATTATATAGTTGTAATAGTAGTATTGCCTTGTCATGACTAGACATGTACTATGTTGAGATTTCCTCCTCCTATATAAAGGGGACCCCTGTCAGTTTATAACACATGTGAACATTTACTGCAATACAATATTTTACATTCTTCTCGTGCTCAACGCTGTCTCTCAGCTTTATTACTCCTTACTTTATTATTCTTCATTCATTGTTCTTCATTAATTGCTATTATCGGACCCTGAGGTCCCGATTCCAGTGAGCTCAAGGCCCTAATCATGTGCCTACTTCGGTTTTCTTATCTCATTCTCCTTATTCACATTTATTATTTCTCAATCATCAACTAGTATTAAGATAAATCACATATTTTTAGAACCACAAATCAAGTATAATTGTTAAAATCATTTTCAAGGTAAACAGTTTGGCCGCCACCGTAAGGCTAAAAATAATAGTGATTGTTTTAGTGCTTGTTTTCTGAAAACATAAGTTATTCTTCACACTTTTTCTTGTCCAAGAATCTTTGATTTCAGGTCAAAAATTTCTAACTCAGTAAATGCACATGAGAACAATGGCCTTGAGTCCCATGGAGAGAGGATTGCAGTGGCCCCAATCGACGGTGTACCACCGCAGGATCCTGGGTAGTACCATCACCACTCCTCGTGGATGTGGCCGCACACAATGCCTTGCGTATTGATATAGGCACCGATACTGATGGAAGTGTGCACAGAGGTGACCAACATGAAGCGCCAGGAGCACAATCTCGGGAAGAAAGAGAAGTCATCCTACAGGTCATTTTTGAAATTCTACAAGCACATCAAATGGACATAGCTCAATTGCAAAGTCAGCAGAAGACACCGAGCATAGCAGGACCAAAAACAACTCCTCGAGTGGAGCAAGCGCCGAGATTGAGCAACAATAGGTCAGATTCGACCCCACCGTTATGAAAATGCTCTAGGACCTTACTAAAAAGATTGAATCACGAGAAAAGAAGATAGAGGTCAACGACAAAAAAATAGAAACCTATAACTCAAGGGTTGATCAGATCCCGGTGCACCTCCGATCTTGAAGGGGGTAGATTTGAAGAAGTTCGTGCAGAAAACATTTCCATCGAGTGCGGATCAGAAACCCATTTCGAAGAAGTTCTAGGATGCCCGATATCCCGAAGTACAACGGGACCACGGACCCTAATGAACATATTACCACTTATACTTGTGGTATAAAAGGGAATGACTTGAAGGACGACGAGATTGAATCCGTCTTATTGAAGAAATTTGGAGAAACACTTTCAAAGGGGGCCATGATGTGGTATCACAACCTACCCCCGAACTCGATAGATTCGTTTGCCATGTTGGTAGATTTTTTTGTGAAGGCACATGCTGGTGCCATCAAATTCGCTACAAGAAAGTCTGATGTCTTCAAAATCAAACAAAGAGAGAACGAGATATTACGGGAGTTCGTATCTCACTTTCAGATGGAGCGAATGTAATTACCACCAGTCTCCGATGACTGGGCAGTACAGGCTTTCACTCAGGGCTTGAATGAATGAAGCTCGATAGCTTCAAAGCAGCTGAAGTAAAATTTGATTGAATATCCCACCGTAACTTGGGCGGATGTCCACAGCAGGTACCAATCCAAAATAAGGGTCGAAGACGACCATTTGGGAGCCCCTTCGGGTTCAGTGCACCCAAGCAGGTTATTTTTCGAGGAATCCAGAAAGAGAACCGAGGCCGAGCAAGGAGAGATATCAACCATATGTCGGAGATCCAAGAAACACTTCAAGATGGGACGTATCTCAAAATGATCGAGGGACGAATCGAGGCCGAAATTCTCGGGGACTTATGAGAAAGACCGGGTTTGACAGGCAGTCAAGACCAATGAAGGCGCCCCGGTTGTCGGAGTGTAACATAAAACATCGATGACTTGGATGTCGTATCGTCCATAGGTAAAATCAAATATACTAGGTGGCAAAAACTCGTGCAGTCAGATCCTTCCCAAAGGGACCCAAACTGAATATGCAAATACCAAGGAATTCACGGTCATAGGACCGAGGATTGTAGACAGCTTCGAGAAGAGGTAGCTCGATTGATCAGCAAAGGGCACCTTCGAGATTTCCTCAGAGATCGAGCTAAGAATCAAATTCGAGAAAGGGAGACGAACAGGAAGAACCGCAACATATCATTCATATGATCGTTGGAGGAGTCGATGTCCCACAGGGGACCAAGTTCGAACGAAAAAAGTATCCATCACAAGGGAAAAGCAAACTCGAAGTTACATACCCGAGGATGCTCTTACGTTCGGTGAAGAAGATGTCAAGGCCTTGTCTCAGCCTCACAATTGATGCACTGGTAATCTATTTTATTTTGAATATATTTCAAATTAAATGTGTGCTCGTGGATCTAGGTAGTTCGGCCAACATAATCAGGTCGAAAGTAGTGGAGCAGCTTGGACTACTCAATCAGATCAAACCCGCCTCTCCAGTCTTCAATGGATTCAACATGGCGAGTGAGACAACGAAGGGGGAAATCATCCTCCCAGTCAACGTGGCTGGTACAATTCAAGATACCAAGTTTCATGTCATCAAAGGTGATATGAGGTACAATGCCTTACTTGGAAGGCTGTGGATACATAGCATGAGAGCAGTGACATCAACTCTTCATCAAATGACGAAGTTCCCAACAAAAGACAGTGTGAAGACGGTGTATGGAGAGCAGCATGCAGCAAAGGAGATGTTCGCGGTACACGACATGCCATCAACATCGACATCTTCCGCTTCGGAGAAGTCAAAAGACAAGCAAATCCCCCAGAGGCAAGTGACCTGTGAATATTTGATGGAGGATGATGAAGAAGAATTCACCACTCCTCGAGCCTTTGTTTCCCCCGAAGAATCGGACGCAACAAAGTCGACGGTCGAAGAACTTGAACATGCCATTTTGATTGAGCATCTTCCAGACCGAAAGGTATACCTGGGAACAGGATTAACCCCCGAACTCAGGAGAAAACTCATTCAATTCCTTATTAATAACATTTATTGCTTTGCTTGGTCACATTTAGACATGACAGGGATCCCGCCGGAAGTAACCACCCATCGACTAAGTGTCGACCCCAGGTTCAAACCGGTGAAACAAAAAAGGAGGCCTCAGTCCGAGGTAAAACATGCATTTGTCGCGCCCCCCTTCCTCCTTCGCAGAAATCGAGGTTTTGACATTTAATTAGACAACTCCTTTCCCTTTTGGGATGGGATATGAGATTGGAATAGCCGCCACCTAACGGATTATGGTGTGTTAGGGCACCTAAAACAAATAACTCATAAAAAACTAGTTTGCATCACCAGAGATCGGATAAGGGCTCAAAATTACCTTGAGGGGAAGGTTTTAGGCATCCCTCGAGGTCCACAACGGTGGATCCCGACTGAACTTAATTAAGCGAATTAGTCATTAAAGGAAAATAAGCAATTTAGGCAACTATTATTTTAAAGCAGGAATTAAAGGGGCCCTAAGTTTCTTAGCCTATAGGATCATTTACGTGCAATACATGGTAACTTTCCCCAAGTTGGGGTGCTACACATAGTATTAACGCACAGGTCATCATCTCCTTTACTACCCAATTACTATCTTTCAGTTATTACCTAAGCGTTCTAATAGTTTCTAACTCGTGTCTTAAGCGTGCACTACCCGTCCCTTATCTATGGTCCTAAAGGTGTTTAGGACATCTATTTAAGGTAGTTCTAGACTGAGCTATTGTTACGCCTTTCAATATTACGTCGATATTTTGTTCTGCATTATTATATTACGATGATGTTACGCTTCGCAATATTAAATTACTACGATGTTGCACCCTGTAGTATTGTACGTTGAATTTGTCGTAAGGTAATTGATATTAGTCCAAGGAAAAGATTATTTGGAGATTATAAGGATTATGCTATTTGATGAATAAATTCGTGAAGGTGAGAGGGAAAGCAAGTCAAAGAAAATAAATTTTCGTCCAAATTTGGCACTTTGGGATAAAATACGGTCCGAGCTAATACCCGATATTTATGAACTAGTACCATAAAAGGTATCATATAACCATGATAGTGAGGTGTATAAGGTGTTAAAAGTGAATAATATTTTAAGTAATTTGAGATAATTCTTAATTATGCAGGGAATTGGTCAATTACCATGTAACGGGATATTACATAATTAAATAATTAATTATTGGATAAAGTTTAAATCCCCACCTCACTCCACGTGGCAGCAAGGTATTGTCCATATTGATGACTCTTACAATTAAATTGAAAAGTGGCAAATCTCTTATAATATTCAGCCAAGTGGTTTTGCCATACAGCACGCCACTTTAGTCCTTTGGATTGTGTTGTTAGCCTACTTAGTGTTTGATACACGATCTGCTTTGTGAATTGAATCCTATTTAACAACATGGATTCATTTCTCCACAATTACACAAGCATTTCACTTGGCAATATAACAAGGAAGAAAACTTTCCCCTAGAAAATAACTTTTACAAAAGTAACTACTTTCACATGGTTTCACAATTAATTACAAAAACAATCATGAGTTTTCCTCTACAAATGCTTAAGCATAGAGTATTTGCTCCAAACTTCTGAGTCATTCTATGTTTTATTTCATCAAATTATATTGGACATCTGGATAAAAAACAAAGAACAAAAACAAATTATTGCATTCACCTCTTGATAGGTTATGCCTTCAAAATGTGGCTATATTGGATTCCTTTTGTTAATCAATGGATATCACATAAGAATTCAAGGATTCTATCAAGAAAATTACTTAAGCATCTAAGCAACGTGACTCTAAAGAAGACGGGTATGATCTTTCTCAAGAGAATCTGTTCAGGTATGTTAAGGCGATCCCTTCTTTCTTTTTGGCATGATCTATACGACACAAGCGAAATGAGCAAATGCAAAACTTCCATAAATTACTCTATTCGTAGAAATGTTAGAGATGTGTATATTTTGATTCTCACATAAGTCTTATTATTCTATCGTCTGTTCATGGGTCTCAGAAATACGTAAGTTGATAAAGTCTATTTCATGATACTAATCAGATGCAAAATGGTCTTATGACACTCCGAAAGATTTTATTGACGTACTTATTATGCATTTAATTCATTTATACTGACCCATGACCAGACGGTGTTATATACGCGTATATATGTATAATATATATATGGGATATGGAAAAAAGGTTACGGCGTTATATACGCACCACCACCTGATCAGCTGGTATATGTTGATGATTTTGCCCACAGTGACCGATATGATATATTGGGATGCCCTCAGAGGCCTGATGGGGTTATGAAAAATGTACCTATGAATTACATGACATTTATACGCATATGCATGATGTTATAAATATTTCATGATTTACAGATCTATCCATACTTACAGGTTGAGTCATTTACTCTATATTTCTTCCATGTCTGTTATTTACGTATTTATATGCCTTACATACTCGGTACATTATTTGTACTGACGTCCCTTCTGCCTGGGGACGGTGTGTTTCATGCCCTCATGTCCCTATAGATAGATCGAGAGCCCTCCAAGTAGGCTATCAGCTCAGCGAAGATGTTGGTGCACTCCATTTGCTTCGGAGTTTGCTCGTTTGGTTAGTATGATTTAGACGTGTATTGCTTTATGGCGGGACTCTGTCCCGACCTTTATGAAAATTATGTATTCTTAGAGGCTTGTAGACATATGTCATGTACGTAAAATACTGTATGGCCTCATCGGCCTATGTTCAGTATACGAGTCGATATTTGATCTTATAGGCCCGTATGTCTTATGTATAAGTTGGTATCTCACGTTGTATTTATCTCACGGTAGCCTTCCAGCTCAGTTATCTATGATAGTATGATAAGTTATGTTGGTACTCGGCTGAGTAAGTAACCGGGTTCCCGTCACGGCCCATTGGTTTGGGTCGTGACAAAAGTGGTATTAGAGCAGTTTTGTCGTAGGGAGTCTAGAAGCCGTGTCTAGTAGAGTCTTGTTTATGGGTGTGTCATGCACCACACTTATAAGCAGAAGGCTACAGGGCATTTAGGACTATTACTCTTTCTTCTTACTCTAGATCGTGTGGTAGAGCTCACTTATAAGAATTCAAATTCCGAACCTCTATGTTATTTGTAATAAGACGATACTTACATTCAGAAAGACGATCAATAAGAGATATAGTTGTGGAAGTGTTGAGTTATAGGAACTCGATTTTGCATCTTGCTTATGATGTGTAAGATGTGATACATGGATGAAAATGGTAGGTCAAAAGGATGACAGTATTACAGAGTCTATAGTCAAGTGAAGGAAAAGACGAGAGGTAAACAGACCTTGAGATAAAAAAAGAGTATGGGCCATAAAGTCATATCCTCATTTCGAGAAGTAAGTTCGTGACTCTAACGTGATTACAACTAGGAGAATCTAGACCCCAGAATAATAGAGACCAGTATGGGCTGGTGAACAAGATAAAGTAAACATAAATTAGGGATTTAGTGATTTGATAATGGTCGAGATCATGAGAATTTAATACTTCGCACCGGCAATAATAGAATGGACAACAGAAGAAGATTCATGAGAAATTCAGAGAATGGTCATTCAGGAAGACGTGTCCCTAAAGCAAGCAATGCGAGCAAAATCAAGCTTAAGAGACTGTATGTGCAGTTATAATAATTGTCACCTCGCGAGTAAGGATTTTGTTATCCTTAGTACAGAAGGATTACCTCAAGGAGAGTAAGGGTCATCGATGATGTGAAAGGACGCCAAAAATGAAGAGGTAAAACATCTATAGGCAGATTGTCGTAGCTCCAACTCTAATTACTCCCCTAAAAGGGGGACTATGGAGTGACGTGATATTAAGTCAGAATTAAGTGGTTCTAGTAACTATAGAATGATAAAGGAAGAATGCGACAAAAATAAGAAAGGGATGAAATTGCACTTATCCAAATCCTATAGATATGCTACGATTCCAGAACATTATGAAAACACGATGTCAAGGAAAGGTAGTAAGGGTTCATGCCTGGGATGTTATTGATAAATAAGGAGCAATTGTGAAAGGTAAGTTAAGAAAAGGAAATAAACCAAGAAAGATTACGCGGAACATTGATATGATAATGGGCCAACAAGTAGTTGGTAGTTGATTTGGGAAGTAAAGTTAAAAGTAATATTCGAGATCATATGAGTTGCACGAAAATTGCGGCATGCGTGGGGACTAAGATAAGCTAAATATGCACACAAAAAGGAGATAGAAGACCATGAAAAGTAATATCTTACGTTTAAACAAAGTTGAGAAGAAATGAAAGGAACTATTCGATCAATGATCCAGAGTTGGTTACATTATGAATGCACTTGAGATTTCGAAGTATACATATATGTTGACAATCATACAGTCGTAGAAGACTCCATATAATTTAAAAAGGAAGAATTGAGTCCAATTTATAGACAAAGAATTGAATTGTTAGATTTATATCCTGGATATTCTATAGCATCCATGAAGGACTAAATTAATAGCTAATACCATGAACCACAGATCGAAAGATAGCTTAAGCCTACACGAAGGTTGATCAAAGGGAAGAGGAAACTAAAGAGTTACATCAACTAAGTAAATCAGGAGTATGATTATTGGACCTAGAAAATTATAGAAAGCGTGATCGAGAACATTGTAGGACCAGCCTTAATATCAGAGGTACAAGAGAGATAGTACAACAACCAAAGTCTATAACATCTCTACGATAAAGCTAGTTAGAAAAGTAACAGCCTCATAAGAAGTCAGTATGAAGCTCCCACCAGATTGTAGTATTATAATAAAGCTCCAAGTTATGGATGTGAATCATACCTATGTGGAAGGGAGGTTATAAAAGAAATACAAGATGTGATGCGAGATTCTAAGGTAAGTAAGGTAAAGGTCAATAACATACGAGATACTCAAATGCAGAAGGCTGTGAATAGTCCATACTTCGGATAGAAGGCTAGAAGCACAGGGATTCAATATCCAGGAATGATAGTAGCATCGTCAATGGTATATTTTCCAGCCTATAGTTTCTAGGTACCGAGATCTCTAGTCAAGAGAGTAAGGAGGAGTTAGAAACAATGAGATGTCTCGCTTGATGTTCCAGAATAATATAATGAATCTATGGTGAAGCAAGATTGCGAGCAGTATAAATGGATATATGTAGGTCGCAAGCTAAAGTATGATAGAGCGACAAGGTTTTAGGAAGACAAGAGTAAGAATAAGAAAGGGTGAGTGAGAAAGTGACAAGAATAAATAAGTTCTCGGGAGTAAGACCATGAAAACAAGAGAGCTGGTGGGTTCTCTAAGTTATAGAAGGCTCAGTATAGCCTGAATGAACTCAAAGGAGTCTAAGACTAGTAGCATTTACAAGAGATGGAATGTTGACCTGGTAGTGAAATGAAGGTGTAATTGTGACAAATAAATGACAACGTTTGGGCCTTCGATTGAATAATGATTTGAAGAAAAAAAAGGGGAGAAGGACAAAATATTTCGCGGACGGCACGAGATCGGAATACCCCATAAGGTGAATCACATCGAGATATTATGAAATACGATTATGGAAATCACTTCAAATATTCCTCGATGCAACGTAAGCCCTAGTGGCAAGGTTTTACTTAAGAAGTTTCAATTTATCACTGGTATATTGTAGATCAATATTAATGCAAATCATAATGGATGGACAAAAGTCACAAAGTATGAGCTGAGATTAGATCGTGATTCTTAAGATGAACAGTAATAAGGAAGCATTAAAGAATTTAGATTTATACACATGGGATAAGCAACAAGAGTAAGATGGAATTTGGTAGCAGACCTCCGTAACGATAAATCGAAGTAAGAATTATGGTATAGTATGACCTGCGTAAATGCAGTAAAGTCATACGAAGGGATAACCAGGTCTAAGAAATAATATATAGCCATATTCGCAAGTTCTACAAAGTACCGAGAGAAGAACTTCAGTACATATATAGATGCCCAGAGAGGCCTCCTATTAAGACTTTTATATGTTTACAAAGCAAGGCCTAGATATTGGATAAAAGCTGGAGGAAAAATGAGAGAAGAGTCGCATAGGCACACTTACAAGGTCAATATCGTAGAGGCTACATGATAGAAGGTAGAAACAGTTACGAGATTGGAAGGAATTCGATCACAAGTCATGGTGTGGGAAAGAGGCCTAAAGGAGGGAATGCCCTGGCCTTAGGATTTATTCACAGAACAACTACCTAAATGGAAAGGAGAGTATTAAGGTGTTCACAAGAGCTATAAGTTATGAAAATGATAAGAGCATCAATCAAAATTCGAGGGCGAATGTTCCAAAGGGGGGAATGATGTTACGCCCCACAATATTACATCGATATTTTGTTTCGCAGTATTATATTACGATGATGTTACGCTTCGCAATATTAAATTACTACGATGTTGCACCCTGTAGTATTGTACGTTGAATTTGTAGTAACGTAATTGATATCAGTCCAAGGAAAAGATTATTTGGAGATTATAACGATTATGTTATTTTACAAGTTATGAATAAATTCTTGAAGGTGAGAGGGTAAGCAAGTCAAAGAAAATCATTTTTCGTCCAAATTTATCACTTTGGGATAAAATACGGTCCGAGCTAATACCCGATATTTATGGACTAGTACCATACAAGGTATCGCATGACCATGATAGTGAGGTGTATAAGGTGTGTAAGTGAGTAATATTTTAAGTAATTTGAGATAATTCTTAATTATGAGGGAAATTGGTTAATCACCAGGTAACGAGATATTACATATTTAATTAATTGATTATTGGATAAAGTTTAAATCCCCACCTCACCCCACGTGGAAGCAAGGTCTTGTCCATATTGATGAGTCTTACAATTAATTGAAATGTGGAAAATCTCTTATAACATCCAACCAAGTGATTTTGCTATACAGCACGCCACTTTAGTCCTTTGGATTGTGTTGTTAGCCTACTTAGTGTTTGATACACGATCTGCTTTGTGAATTGAATCCTATTTAACAACATGGATTCATTACTCAACTATTACACAAGCATTTCACTTGGAAACATAACAAGGAAGAAATATTTCCCGTAGAAAATAACTTCTACAAAAGTAACTACTTTCACATGGTTTCACAATTAATTGCAAAAACAATCATCAGTTTTCCTCTCCAAATGCTTAAGCATAGAGTATCTTCTCCAAAATTCTGAGTTGTTCTTTGTTTTATTTCATCAAATTATATTGGACATCTGGAAAAAAAACAAAGAGCAAAAACAGATTATTGCATTCACCTCTTGATAGGTTATGCCTTCAAAATGTGGCTATATTGGATTCTTTTTGTTAATCAATGGATATCATGTAAGAATTGAAGAATTCAAGGATTCTAGCAAGAAAATTACTTAAGCACATTACCAACGTGACTCTAAAGAAGCCGGGTATGATCTTTCTCAAGAGAATCGGTTCACGTATGTTAAGGCTATCCCTTCTTTCTTTTTGGCATGATTTATACGACACAAGTGAAACGAGCAAATGCAAAACTTCCATAAATTACTTTATTCGTAGAAATGTTGGATATGTGTATATTCTTATTCTCCCATAAGTATTATTATTCTATCGTTTGTTCATGGGTCTCAGAAAATATGTAAGTTGATAAAGTTTATTTCATGATACTAATCAGATGCAAAATGGTCTTATGACACTCCGAAACATTTTATTGACGTACTCATCATGCATTTCAAACATTTACACTGACTCATGACCAGAAAGCATTATATATGCGTATATATGTATTATATATATATGGGATATGGGAAAAATGTTATGGCATTATATAAGCACCACCACCTGATCAGCTGGTATACGTTGTTGATTTTGCCCACAGTGGCTGATATGATATGATGGGATGCCCTCAGAGGCCTGATGATGTTATGAAACGTGTATCTATGCATTACATGACATTTATACGCATATGCATGACATTATAAATATTTCATGATTTACAGAGCTGTCCATACTTACAGGTTAAATCATTTACTCTATATTTCTTCCATGTCTGTTATGTACGTATTTATATGCCTTACATACTCGATACATTATTCGTATTGACGTCCCTTGTACTTGGGGACGTTGCATTTCATTCCCACAAGTTCCGATAGACAGATCGAGAGCCCTCCAAGTAGGATATCAGCTCAGCGGAAGATGTTGGTGCACTCCATTTGCTTCGGAGTTGCTCATTTGGTTAGTATGATTTAGACGTGTATTGCTTTATGACGGGACTCTGTCTCGACCTTTATGAAAATTATGTATTCTTAGAGGCTTGTAGACAGATATCATGTACGTAAAAGATTGTATGGCCTCGTCGGCCTATGTTCAGTATACAAGTCGATATTTGATCTTATAGGCATGTATGTCTTATGTATAAGTTGGTATCTCACGCTGTATTTTACTTATATCACGGTAGCCTTCCGGCTCAGTTATCTACGATAGTATGATACGTTATGTTGGTACTCGGTTGATTAAGGTACCGGGTGCCCGTCACGGCCCATTGGTTTGGGTCGTGACACTTATGTTGCTTAAAAATGAGAAAGCTAAGCGACAAACAAAAATTCAGATAGGACTGTCACATAAGAGCAAATAGGGGCTCATGTTAACCTCCATAAGCAAACAGAAAATGCACGCAATTCAGAAAAATTTCATTAGTTTAAGACCTTATAGGCAGGATATCTAGATGAGCAAAATAGAATATAAGACAACAGTTTTATTAAAGCGAGCAGTGGTACTTATCAATTTGCCTACTGATTTTTGCTAAGACTCTGAATCTGGGAAAACTTCAAATAGTACTAAATCACAGTTCTTTTTAGCCCCAGAATTCTTAATAATCCTACAGACTTGCCTAAGTGATAACCAGAGCATAATCCTATAGGCATGGTATCTGAAACTGTTAATTATAGACCTATAACAATGAGCTACTAATTTTAACAGACATAATTTTATCCTTTAGACCCTATAGGCATGCTTTTTAATTTGTTGAATTAGTTAACTCCTATAGACATGATTTCTAGGTGTTAGAACTGATTCCACCCTATAGGCATGATATCTATTAGTTTAAATCCTATCGACATAATTTCTAGGTTTTGAAAGTAGTTTTTTATCTCCTATAGGCATGGTATCTAAATTGAAGCCGATTTTTATCTCCTATAGGAATGATATCTAAGTCGTATGTGGGCAGAATTTTAAGCAACTTGCCGGAAGGTTATTATCCAAACAGATAGAATCATATAGACATGGTCACTAATGCATGTATGTTATAAAATATGCACGGATCCTATAGACAGGATTTCTAATGAAAGGGGTCTATAAACAGGACTTCTAGTTATGTGAGTAAAATACATAACAAAACAATTAGAAAATCCTATAGGCAGGATCTCTAAACAAGTAGTAGCATTCACGTGATTCAACAAACATAATAAACCTATAGGCAGTATTTCTACCCAAAGCTTGAACAAAGATATATAGAAACCCCTCCCCAGCTTTTACTAATAACCCTAGATCTGTTATTACTGAGATTATTACAGCCCAATATGAATAAATTACACAGCAAAATTCATTACACTATAGGGAGCCTTAGAAGGCCCAATGAACCTGGGAACCAGGCCTTCCAACAATAACCACTTTGAAGCACAGCATAGGGATTCATAGCACATTAGAACCAGGTTTCTAGTGTGTCAAGGTTCCCAAGGGCCGCAGGGGACCCAGGGCAATGCTCACACCAGAACCACATTCAGAAGATAGTTCAAGAGATTGGAAAACCAATCCCTAGTGGACCCTAGGCAGTGCTCACACTAGAGTGGTTGGGAACCTAAATGACTAGGAGTAGGTTTTTTTAAAAATCAGTACATAAAAGGGATAAAGGGAAGGTTTTAAAACAGTTGGATTTCAGAAGAAACAGGATTCAAAACATAGAGTTGCAGGCAGAACTGCACCAAGAGGACAAACAGAATTCATGCTCAAACACATAGCTCAAATAAATTGAAGTCTAATGAAGTTAAATATTTAGCCTAGTACTTATCACAGAAGCAGTTAGACAAAACAATTAAGTTGGCTAGATACATAAAATAAACAGACAGGGCAGGGAAGTTAAGCAACAACTTGACTGATTACATGTTCATTGTGCAAAGTTCAGAATAGGTATAGAATTAACAAACAGTGCATGAAACAAATTGAATCTTAGACTAACCTATGAGAGGATTCATATTATTCGAAATAACTTAGTCCTAAGTTAACAGTGTTACTAAATGAGATCATATAATCGTGTGAAAGACAGAATTGATACAGGCTAGTCAAGTAAAGTGTAAAGAATAAAATTGCAAAGATTAGGGCATAAAAGTTAGGGGAGAAAGTAAACAGGAAGATGAAAGCAATTGGAATCCAAGAGTCTAGCCTTGGCTTTCAGCCGGCTAGACAATGCAGCAAATTAGAGTGATAGAAAGAACTCAAGTATGTATAAGTGTAGGTTTGTAAGAGTGAGCTTAGTCTCTGCGTGTCTTTTAAAATCAGAACAATGAGAGGTTTACATAGCACATAGTAGAGTAAACCAAATAAGGCAAGGAAAATCAATTGCACACAAATAAGGCACGCAACATCAATTAATCAATCAGTTAGGGTTAACGAGAATCAATTAACAGCAAGTAAAACTTAAATTAAGGAGAATTTTTCACTGAGTAAATCTGTAGACAAGGTTGAGGCTAAATAAGGTAAGTAGTAAATCCAGAAATCAATTACAGGTCAGTCAAAATAATCAAAACCCAGAAATCAGGCCAGTAATATAATTAAGGAAAGTAGTACCAATTACGAATCACATATAAAGAAAGAACAGGTAAAAATATTTTCAGAGAGCTATCAGTTTTTAAAGGAAAGCACAATTTTGGAACCCTAATTAAGCAAGTAAATAAGTTAATGACTTTAATTGACAGAGCCACAGTAAAGGGGAAAAATATTATAACCAACAGTCAAATAATGAAAAACCTAAGGTGTAAAGACATAGAGATGAAACTCAGTCAAAAAAGTAAAGGAAGAAATCCAGAGTTAATATTTAAACATTTTCAAACCTTTGCACAAACTTAAAAAGAAGAAATCCTAGAGCATAAAGACATAGAGATGAAACTCAGTAAAATAAATTAGTCAAACAAAGATGAAACCCTAGCTTTTAGGGAAAACCAAGAATCGGTTGAAAATAGAAGGAAAAATAGCAGAATCTTAAAGGAAAAGTAACAAATAAACTCAAACCACTTCAGATCTGAACAAATTTAATCATAAATAGTTAAACATAAGCAGAGGTGAGAAAAACTGGTTTGAACCAGACATTTGAAGTCATAAACACGAAGAAATTAGTACTCACAGACATAGGAGTCAACACAGACGGATTCATCGAGAAAATGAGGGATTTGAACCAAGTATGGTTTGTGCTTCTCGAAATTACCCTCAAGCTGCATGAAAATCGAAACACCGGTAGAGATAGGAGGCCGGATAGGACCTAAAATTGAAGAAATAAACCATGAATCGAAGGGGTTTGGTGACGGCGGGGTAGGGTAGGAGGAGGGTGAGAGAGAATATAGGAGGGAAGGAATTCAGAGACGGCGGGTTTGAAAGAATGATTAGGTCTGGGGGTCATTTGTTAATTAAAAAAGGAAAGGTTGTCCTGGATCGTTGATCTTCTGAGATCAACAGCCAAGATTAAATCTGGGGTTGGGGCGGGTTATTTGATCAGGGTTATTGGGTTTGGGTTATGGGTATTGGGTTAGGGTATTGGGTTAGGTTAGCTATTGGGCTGGGTCCGAAAATCAATTAAAGAGAGGCTATTTGTTAAATACCTAATTAATTTGATAAAATAATTTATAGAAATAGCTAATAAATGATAAAAAATGTTACTTGTGTATGAAAATAATTTAAAATAATTACTTAATATTATAAAAATATAAAAGGTAATTTTCGTGTAAAATCAAGTAATTATGCACACATGGGCTATTATTGCAAAGTCATTGCAATTATAACCTACAGATGTAAATATAATTATGCATAAAATAATTAAAGCTTAATATAAATATTGATGATAAAATTAAGCAATAAAACTATTATAAAATCATTTGTGATGCAATATGTAATTATGTGGACAATAAAATAATGGAATAAATTAATTTAAAATCCTTTAAAGTACAGAAAATTATGAAAAAAATATTAATTGATGCTCATGCATTGTTTTGAAAGTATATATGCATTTTGAAAATAATATAGGAAAAGATTGGGTATCAACAGCATTCATCAAAGATGAGGTAACAAAACTCCTCAAAATAGGATCCATTAGGGAGGTGAAATATCCAGAATGGTTAGCTAATGTAGTAGTAGTCCCCAAAAAAGGAAATAAATTAATAATGTATGTGGATTACAAAGACCTAAACAAAGCATTCCCTAAGGACTCATTCCTATTGCACAACATCGATCGCTTGATCGATGCCACGGCCGGCCACGAGATCCTTACATTTCTCGACGCCTACTCCGGGTACAATCAGATCCAAATGAACCCGGCTTCATGAAGTATGGTAAATATTGTTATAATGTAATGCCCTTCGGGCTAAAGAATGCGGGAGCCACGTATCAACGCCTAGTTGATAAGATGTTTGAACATCAAATAGGCGAATCTATGGAAGTTTACATTGATGACATGCTAGTTAAGTCCCTGCACGCAGAGGACCATTTGACTCATTTGTAGGAAACATTCAATATCCTTAGAAGGTACGACATGAAGCTCAACCCTGAGAAGTGCGCCTTCAGAGTCGGATCGGGAAAATTTTTGGGCTTCATGGTGTCGAACCGGGGAATCGAGATCAATCCCGACAAAATCAAGGCCATCGAGGAAATAACCATGGTAAACAATGTGAAAGCATTACAACGGCTAACCGGACGGATAGCGGCCTTAGGCAAATTCATCTCGAGGTCATCAGATCGGAGCCACCACTTCTTCTCCCTGCTCAAGAAGAAAAACAATTTCGAGTGGACCCCAGAATGCCAACATGATTTAGAAGAATTAAAACGTTATCTCTCGAGCCCACCTCTGCTCCATACCCCGAAGAAGGACGAAATGATGTACTTATATTTGGTCGTGTCCGAGGTAGCAGTAAGTGGTGTGTTGGTTCGAGAAGAACAAGGTACACAATTCCCTGTCTATTACGTAAGTCGGACCCTAGTAGATGCTGAAACCAGGTATCCACACTTAGAAATATCATTTTCAATGCCATCGTATATGTGTTTTAACTACGTACCCTCTTCGAAACATTTTGCATAAGCCCGAATTATCGGGCCGATTGTCCAAATGGGCCATCGAACTCGGGGGGTACGACATCGAGTACCAACCCCGAACGGCTATCAAGTCTCAAATTTTGGCGGACTTCATGGCCTATTTACGCTTGCAATCATGCCCGAGGTAGAGAAAGAACTCTTGTTGAAGGCGGGCACGTCATCGGGGGTGTGGACCTTTTTTACTGACGGTGCCTCGAACATGAAAGGGTACGGTCTTGACGTAGTTCTAAAACCACCTACGGGTGGCACAATTAGACAATCTATAAAAACTTTGAAGTTGACTAACAATGATGCCGAATATGAGGCTATGATTGCAGGTCTCGAACTGGCCAAAGGCCTAAGGGTAGAGGTCATCGAAGCAAAATGCGACTCTCTTCTAGTTGTAAACCAAGTGAATGGAAGCTTCTAAGTTCGAGAGGATAGGATGCAAACATACTTAGAGAAGCTTCAAGTTACGTTGCATCGCTTAAAAGAATGGACCTTGATCCACGTACCTCGAGAATAAAATAGTGAGGCAGATGCTCTCGCAAACTCGGGATTGTCTGTCGAAGAAGATGACATACTCCCGGGGACTGTTGTGCAACTATCCAAACTGGTGACTGAAGAAGGCCATGCCGAAGTCAACTCAATGGCCCTAACATGGGATTGGAGGAACAAGTACATTGACTACTTGAGACATGAGAAGCTCTCCACGGATCCAAAAGAATCGAGGGCCCTTCGAGCTAAGGCATCCCGATTTTCACTAAACGAGAATGGAACACTGTAGAGAAGGACCTTCAACGGGCCACTAGCAGTATGCTTGGGACCGGGGGACACAGACTATGTGCTACGAGAAATCTATGAAGGCTCTCGCGGCAATCACTCCAGAGCCGACTCCTTGGTTCGGAAGGTAATCAGAGAAGGATAATACTCTGATAGTATGGAAAAAGACACCAAGGAATTTGTTCGAAGATGTGACAAATGCCAAATATTTGCACTGATGATTCATCAACCCGTTGAACAACTACACTCGGTTTTGTCCCCATGACCATTCATGAAATGGGGAATGGACATCGCTAGTCCCCTACCAACGGCGCCAGGTAAAGCTAGATTTATCTTATTTGTGAATGACTAATTCTCAAAATGGGTAGAAGAGCAGGCCTTTGAGAAGATAAGAGAAAAGGAAGTCATCAAATTCATATGGGACCACATCATTTGCCAACTCGGGATCCCCTCCGAGATCACATGTGACAATGGGAAGCAGTTCATCGGCAGCAAAGTGATGAAGTTCCTCGAGGATCATAAAATCAAAAGGATCCTGTCAACACCCTACCCCCCAAGTGCGAACGTTCAGACGGCTTACACAAACAAAACTATCATTCAAAACCTAAAGAAGAGGTTAGATAAGCAAAAGGAAAATGGAGAGAAGTGCTGCCCGAAGTACTATGGGCATATCGAACAACTTCAAAGTTAAGCACAGGAGAGACCCCGTTCTCTTTGGTATATGGGTTCAAGGCATTGATATCGGTCGAGGTCGGAGAACCTAGTGCCAGATTCCAGCACACCTCCAAGGACTCAAACAACGAGTCCATGGACACCGCCCTCGAGCTACTAGATGAAAAGAGCGAAGCCACTTTAGTTCGAATGGCCGCTCAAAAGCAAAGGATCGAAAGATACTACAATAGAAGAACAAACCTCTGATACTTCGGATTCGGGGACTTAGTTCTAAGGAAAGTCACCCTCAACAATTGAAACCCAAATGAAGGGAAACTGGGCCCTAGCTGGGAAGTAGTAGGCAAAGGATCCTACAAACTTAACACCATGGAACGCGAGAAACTGCCAAGCAATTGGAACATATCAATGCTCAAACGCTATTATTTCTAAGGTATAACCTTCTCCCTTTTCATTTGTATCTTCCACACTGACCTTTTGCAGACCTTGGGTTTTAAAGCATGTGTTGCACTTTTTTCCCCTTAGATCGGGTTTTATCCCAAATTTGTTTTTACCAGGAAGGGTTTTTAACGAGGAAACACCTATATGCTACCTAAGGAAAACTCAACAAGTATTCAAGGCTTCTTTTCAATCAACCTCGAATACTGGCAGGCATCACCCTTGGAGTTTACTCTTTCGAAGAAAGCAAGTTATGCTGAAGAAGGCCACGACAGATCAATGTTGTAATGGGCCAAACGGTCAAACGAACCGTGTCCATGTAGAATAGTCAAGCCCCCGAAGGCAAAAAAAATGTACACATGTATCGTGTATTCAAAAAAGCCTTTTTATTCATCAAAATACTTTGTGCCTCAAAAGAAGTTTACTATTCTCGCATGACACGGCTCAAGGGCCAAATACTCTCGAACATTCGGACACTATCATCAACAGCCAATTCATCAAGTCATCTAAGACTCGAACTCGTAAGACCTCAATGAGGCAACTTCGAGCTAGTAAGCCCTCGACGAGGCGACATTAAATTTATAAGACCTCAATGAGGCAACTTCGATTTAGTAATCCCTCGACAAGGCGACATTAAATTTATAAGACCTCAATGAGGCAACATCGAACTAGTAAGACCTCGATGAGGAAACATCAAATTTATAAGACCTCAACGAGGCAACTTCAAGCTAGTAATACCTCGATGAGGCAACTTCGAGCTCGTAAGACCTCACTGAGGCAACATCAAATCTGTAAGACCTTAACAAGGCATGGTATTGAATCTGTAAGACCTAAACGAGGCATGCCCAAATTTAGAAGACCTTAAAAAGGCATAACCCTGATATTATGGCCAAGGCTATATATTCGAACTTGTAAGACCCCTAAAAAGGCATACCCTCGATGTAGACGTCGAGTTCATCTCACCCGGGGACTAAAGGCTACGGCCAAACAGAAAGACTACGGTCATATTAAAAGGCTACGGCCACATTAACGCAGCTCGAAGACGTCCGACTGCCGCCATAAAACTAAGGCCTTCAAATAACTTCAAAAATATTTCGAAAAGAACCGGTTAATCAGGCTACCCTAGGCATAAGAAAAGGAGCTTTGACAGATCAGCTCTGAACAATGAAAAGGCTTCGAAACAATCAGCCTTCAATGAAAAGGCTTCAAAACAATCAGCCTTCGAGAAAACCTCACAAGGTACTCAATTATCGTTGCATATCGACTTATAATCGAGGTTCTTGTTCGAGCCATCGAAGAGTTAGATGAACACAAAACATGCCAAGGCATAACCAAAATTTTAAAAAGTCATTAGCCAAAATGGGGGAAAACTACATCCATATTAGAGGTCGAATTGACCTAATCTAAAGAGCCTAAGGGCCAATTTGTAAGACCTCAATGAGGTGACACCACACTTATTAAACCTTAAAAAGGCATAACCCTGATATCGAGGCCAAGGCCATAATATCGAACTTATAAGACCCCTAAAAGGGATACCCTCAATAGGAAGGCTGAGGTCATCTCGCTCAGGGACTAATCATAAGAACAGGATGAAGCAAAATCGAGCTTACAAAACCTCGGCGACAAGCATAAGAATTTATTCCAAAAAAGCAGAGGAAAGATGGGAAGCGACGAAAAGCAAAGATTCTTTCATATATAATAAACATTCACAAAACATATTTACAAAGCTCACCATTGGAGCCATTACACAAAGGAGAAACAAATATAGGCCTAATCTACCGTTTGGATCACTTGATCGGATGAAGTCCCTTCAGGAATAGTGCCTTCAACGGTTTTGCCCTCAGCCTCATGATCATCAGCGTCTTCCTCCCCTTGGGCACTTCGTCTTCATCTTCATCATCTTCTGAGCCACTGGTCGAATCATCATCGGAAGTAAGTAGAGTTGCCGCTTCCTCTTCTAGGGCCCTCACTCTTCCGATCTCGGCAGAAAGATCAAAGCCCCTCACGTGTGCTTCCTCGAGAGCATGTCTCCGAGATATTAGTCAAGCATGATCAATGGCTCGAGTCAGCTTAAGCTCAGCCTCTTCAGATATCCTCTTGGCTCGAACATTGGCAGCAGCGGACTTAGCCGTGGACAGCGCAGCAGCCGATTCAGCATGGAGATCCTTATACTTGTTGCTTTCTGCCCTTACATCTCGAAGTTGATGCTCAACCGAGGCCAGCTTCTCTTAGAGAGTATCTCTCTCGAAGGTCGTCTCATCCATGCGCCGCTCGAGCCAGAGGGTCTCAGTATCCTTGACTCTAAGCCTCTCCTGCACCAGGTCATCTTTTTGCTTAAGCTGCAAAAACCAAGTTAAGACATTAAATGCTAATGCTGAACAAGCACAAAAAACATACGAAGACTATATTACCTTCTCGTCGAGCTCGGCCCGTTCTCGAGATGCCGTCTCCAAGCGTGCTCGAAGGTCGTGCAGTTCCTCCTCCTTTCTGGCAAAAAGAGCTCTGAACTCCTCCGCCTCCGATGAGATCCTCTTACACTCCTCCTCATAGTGGGTCAACTCAGCTTGAGATTTAGTAAAGGCCTGATTATAAAGTTCTATGGCCTAAAATCATAAAGGAAAGAAATCAGAAAAATAAGGGTCAAAACTCAAGGCATAATCGTCTAAAAATTACCTGTTTGCAGAGCTATCGGCTTCCTCAAAAATGAGAGAGACATTAAGGTCGGGGATTTCTTCGACCCCGTCAGAGTATCCCTCGAACGCATCCTTCCCCCGAGGGAATCCCCCGCATCGGGGGTATTCATATTACGGGCATCTCGTATCTCCCCAGGAGAGAATGCCAGACCCGACAGAGATTCATCTATATTAACAACCCCGGCTTGACCGATCGGGGCCTCCTCTTGCCTGCGGGGAGCTTCGGAACTTGGCTCCCCGAGTTCAGCTGCCGAATGCCCCTCAGCTTGGGAGATGTTTTGGCCGTCGACCGGCTCAAGGAATTCATCTGACCCACCCTCGAGGATCTCTTCAGCCCTAGGTGGGGCAGCACTGACAACCTTTTGTTCAGAAGCCTTCGGCTCAACAACCGTCGGATCAGCAATCTTTGAAGCAGTCGTGCTTCCTCTTCCCCTAAATACTAGCGGGCGGTCATCTCTCTCTTCGCCCTCAGATCGAAGTCCCTCTAACACTTCTTGAGCTAAGGTCGCTGAATCGACCTTAGACTTGTGAACTTTAGCCTTCTTCGGCTTCGGGGACTCAGTCGGTGGTTTCCCATTTTCTTCTTTTCCTCAATGGGTTTTGGGGTATCTGCTTCCCCAGGCGGGGGTTCCCTAATCAAAAAGGCCTCTCCTAGGCCTACACAAGCACAAGATACAAGCACAAAAAGTGAGAATACATTCGAGGCATATCCTTTTCAGGGAGTTCAAATATGCCGGAAGTAAAACCTCACCATGGTTTTTTGTCTCCCATAGGGTCTTGGCCAGATCGCGCCACACGCACTTAGCATATGGGAAGGTCGAATCAAGCCTGCGAACCCAGCCGGGGAGATCCTTGACCGCGTCGGGATACCACTCATTAGCTGTTTCATCAAAGGAGGTTATTTCGAAGGGAATATGGTCTAAAAGAAAGGGAAAATACTCAATTAACATGTTCACTTAAGATTCATATTCCATTCCTCGGGGAATGGCATCATATCAGCAGGGATCAGATCTGAGGTCCTAACTCGAACAAAGTGGCTCATCCACCCTCTGTCCTTGTCCTCGTCGATATTGGCGAAGAGGACCTTCGAAGCCCGAGGTTGAAGCTTAATCATGCCGCCTCGATAAAGTCAAGGGCTATATATCCTGATCAGATGGTCGAGGGTAAAAGGCATTCCCTCGACCATGTTTGAAAAATACATAATCATATAAACGATGTGCCAAAATGATGGATATATTTGACTGAGTGTCACCCTGTATTGCCTACAGAAATCGAGGATAACAGGGTCTATCGATGGTGAAGATCGTTCTACCGGACCTAGGGTAAAGGGATATGTATACACACTGAGGAAACCGGCTTTATGTGTTGTTATGTCCTCCTCATGAGAAGGGATCTCCACCTGTACTGCCTCCCCCCAGCGGCACTCAGCCTTTCTCAGTGTCAGTTACCAGGCTGATGTATCGGGACACGGGTTCGCATCGCCCCAATTTTGAAGAAGGTTTGTCGACCTTGAAATCGAAGGAAGTTTCACGAGGTCCTGGGATGCACTCCTCAATGCGAGGAGGCACTACTGCTTTGCTCTTAGACGAGCGTGATGATGAAGAGGTTTCTCCCTTTTGGGGAACAATCTTTGAAGTCTTTGGCATTCTTGCTGCAAAAATCTCAAAAGAAGAACAATAAGTTGATTGAAAGATGAACACGAGAGGGAAGCAAGTGAAAGAGATGTTAGAGCTCTGAAGATATTGTGGAAAGTAAAGGTTCAGGGAATGAAGGATTGGGGTATTTGTAGGCGTGAGTTATGCGTATTGGAGAAGGTGAAAGGACGGCCAACTGCCGTTTTCAAATTATAACTTCGAGAATCGTGTAGGCGTGACTCTTGCACATCCTTTCTGTCACAACAATCGCCGACTTCACGTGACTGACTTCATGATGGGGACATCGAAGAGTCAAAGAATTCAAATCGTTTCTTATCATTTCATTCTAAGAAACGCGGGGACCATCTGTATACGGCCAAAATCGGGGAAGTCCGATTTTAGAGCCTCTATGACATCCCAAGCCCAGTTTCGAAGGGCTCGAAGCACAATCTGAGGCTCGACCCCGAAGTTCTCCCCTCGAGAGAGCATATCGAGGACTCACCACAGCATGCTTCGAGGCAGTATAAAAATCGATGACCGTCGTGGAAAGGCGGGAAATTCCCAAGGGCACGTGGTTAGAGCTCACAAGGTCTGCAAGAATAGTAACTGAGCCATTATACAGCTGTAACAGTAGCATTTTCTTGTCATGACTAGACATGTACTATGTTGGGATTCCCCCTCCTATATAAAGGAGACCCTGTCATTTTATAACACATGTGAACATTTACTGCAATACAACATTTTACATTCTTCTCGTGCTCAACGATGTCTCTCAGCTTTATTACTCTTTACTTTATTATTCTTCATTCATTGTTCTTCATTTATTGCTATTATCGGATCCCGAGGTCCCGTCCAGCGAGCTCGAGGCCCTAATCCTGCGGCCACTTCGATTTGCTTATCTCATTCTCCTTATTCACATTTATTATTTTTCTATCATCAATTAGCATTAAGATAAATCACATATTTTTAGAATCACAAATTTAAGTATAATTGTTAAAATCATTTTCAAGGTAAACAAAGAACTTGTTTAACTTTTCAAACACTAAGTAATTATAGTATGGAAGGAAAATTAAGAAGGAAAAACAATAAATACAAAGAAGAAAGAAAGTTATCAGAAAATGCTACTTTATAATCAATCATTAATCTAACTTTCACTTACATGAAAAGGGAGCGTACGTGTCATGAGTGCAAGTAAGTTTTAAAAGAATAGCTGCATAAATTTTGTTAGATTGGATTAAACTTTTAAAGGTTAACAGCCCCTCCACATACTCCACATGCTTCTGGAAAAGTTTTCCTCTCTCTTTTTTTTCTCTCTATTTTATTGGTGGAAGAATATCCTCTCCTCTTTTGGTATGTCTTAGATTAGGTGCTTGGGAAAGAAAGAGGAAAAGCCCATTCTATCACACAATAACTCACGCATATAATAGCAAATTGCATAAAGCTATGCCATCTTCATTTCTCTATTGAATTTTTGTTTGGAAAACTACTCTGTCAATTTATAAGTAGCTTATTACAAAAATTGATTAATTCATAAAATATTATTAATATTAGTCAAATATTACTAATATTATCCAATCAGTTATTTGTAGCAAAAAAAATATCAAATTTTTGCTTTGTTTTGAGTGGGTGTTATTAGAATAGATTTGGTACAACTTAAATAGCTTGAATCTCAGTTTTGGGATAATTTTGGTGAAGTTTTGAGATGGTTTGAATTGAATATTCAAAGTACACAACTGAACATGAAAAAAAATTACGTGTATCACACTGTATATCATATGTGTATCACATATGTATCATATTTTTTTATCAATTGTGTATCACATATATATCCATGTATACCTCTTTGTGAGATACATGCGTAATACATGTTTGATACATGTGTCGCAGAAGAATTTTTGAACTCGATTTAATTACGAATTTTGATACAAATCACCTTCAATCTTCCTCAAATTTCGTATATTGACTTATCTATATATTTTCAATGAATTTCAACTATACCCATTGAAAAGGTTCCTTTGTTCTTAGACTTTTGGAATACTGTATTTATTCTTTTTCTTTGTATTTCATCACCTTATTTGATACCTCATCCATGAAATTTCCTTTCCGTCTTACATCTAATGATGCTAATCACGCTTAAAAATATGGAAGGTGATTTTTGCATGTGATTCTTTGAGAGAAAGAACCCTATTTTTTTGGTTTTTCATTTTTTGTTGGCTAGTTTTGATAAGTCTATGACTAATGGCTAGAGGTTGGTAAGTTAAGATTATTTGGGATATTTGTGTAAGTTATCCCTTTTCTTTTTAATTATCCCTCGCCTTATATGTTGCATATATTTCCTTCAAGTGAAGCTGAGGCCCTCCTCAAGAGCAGCATGGGCCTGACTATGTGAACTAAGGTTCTTTACACAAATAGTCGTAGCCAGTGTATTTAAATTATGCATTGGTTATACAAAGTCATACATAAATTATGCATGAGTTATGCTTATATTATATATTCTATTGTACGTAGTTCTTTTTAGGTTAAGCGATTGGATTGACGACTATTTAGGTTAATAATTCTTCATTGAAAACAATAGAATTATATTGGGCCCAAACTTGTTATGAACAAGTTGTGCTTTTGGTTGCTGGTCTATTTACAGGGGGGAAATCACAAATAGCCACACTTCGTAAAAATAGCACGGGCTAACTAATTTTTGGACTGGTTATTCAAAAATAGTCAGCTTTTGCCAAGCTATTGAAAAATAGCCACTATTTTGTTATAATAGAGACCGGTCCGGCATAATATACTGGAGTTCGGTGCACATGTGTATGAACTTCCAGCATATTATGCTGGAACTCCAACACGTGGAAAGTTTCAACATAATATACTGGAGATTCGAGCACTTATGTATGAACTTCCAGCATATTATACTGGACCGGTATACTTTCCTGGAACTCCATTATATTATGCTAGAGTTCCAGTATACTTATGCTTGAACTCCAGTATAATATGCCAGACGCTGGAACTCCAGTATAATATAGTGGAGTATTTTCCGAATTTTAAATAGTATTTTCGTTCAGATTTATCTTTACATGAAAAGTAACTAAATTTCGATTACTTTTAAAAATACGGCTATTTTTGAATGACCACTTGTAAATCTGACTATTTTTTAATTTCTCCCCGCACTTCAGCCCCATATTGAAAAATAACCACGGAGTTTCAAGTTTCATAAATGAAACTCCAGCGCATTGTAGAATTTGAAACTCTAAGATAGTTTTTAAAGACAAGGTCGAAGGGTTGCCAGTGGGTACTATTTCTACCCATTTACCGTTTAAGACAATGTTCCACAAGGCTTCTTTCATAAGGAACAAAAAGGAAAAAGAAAGAACTAATCCACCAGTTTGGGTAATTCCCTTCTTCTTCATTCATTTCTTTTTACTGATTTGAAAGAAAAAACTTTAAACTTCAAGCCAAATGTAAAAATAAGTTAACTCATACCAAGAAAATTCATGCAGGTAAAACTCATTCTACTGCCTTTTCCTTGTTTCTTTTTCCATTGTAAACCATTAAATTACCTGCCATAGCCTTTTATTATCAATTTCTTGTGAATCATGTCAGTTCTATTACTCACATGAGAAAATAAACAGGGGTGCCTGTTTTGCTAACATTCCCACAATCAGATTATACCATATTATATCAATTCAAAGAACATGCAGAAACTTAACTACATATCTTGAAATCTTTTCAAGTTTTGAGCTTTACATTGACATGACTCTCAAGCAAAGCCATTCCATCACATGATTTCTCTCCATTTTTCTTTCTCTTCAAAAGAGGCCATACTGCGGGGGCAAGTATTTAGTATTTATCACAAGGCAACTGCCATTGTCAATACTAATAGTTGATACTAATCACCACAAGTTGCCAAAAGCATGAAATGAAATAGAATAACAAGTAGCAAACTCAACAGACGATGCTAGGTCTAAGCATGAAAAGGGTTTTACAGAGCTAAGCATAGGTAATTCTAATTAGTTACTAGTAATATACATTGCAAGTGGTAGTTGAAAGTCATCTTCAAGACCTGGAATTCATAGACCCTGTGGTGCTTTTGGATTGAGATGTTGCACTTGAAGTCTTGCTCTGAGCTTGTGAACTAGTCTGGCTCGAGGATGACTCAGTGAAGAACACTATTTGCTCATCGTTGTCTGCATAAACTTGAAGAGAGCGTGGGATCGGAGGCAAATTCACCTCCAAAACTCCTTCAAGAATCTGAACAACCTGCCCCATTGAGGGCCTTTGTAATTCATCATCTTGGATACACCAACATGCAACTTTACAGATTCTTGACACCTCCTCGGCGTCAGCAACTCTATCCAGCCTATAGTCCAATAGGCTAAGAATGTCGCCTTCATCAGCTAATACACGTGCAGCCCAACTAGGGAAGAATTTCACTTTTCCATCTTGAGACTGCTCCGAGTTTCGCCTCCCTGATACGATTTCCAAAAGCATCATCCCATAGCTATAAACATCAGCTTTGGCTGTAATGGCCACCCCGGATATCCATTCAGGTGCAAGATAACCTCTTGTTCCTCTCATAGTAGTAAGCACTCTGCTAAAGTCGCGCCCAACAAGCTTTGCCAGGCCAAAGTCTGCTACTTTGGGGCATAATTGTGCATCAAGAAGGATGTTTTCAGGCTTTATGTCACAGTGTATAATGCAGTCCCTGCACTTCTCATGTAGATAAGTCAAGCCTCTAGCTGTCCCCAGAGCCACCTGGTACCTTGTTTTCCAATCCATAACATCTGACTGCTTCTCGGTAAAAAGATGCGAGTCCAAGGAACCATTTTCCATGTAATCATAAACCAGCAGCTTCTTGTTACCTTCAGAGCAAAATCCACGAAGGCGTACAAGATTAACATGTTGGATTGTTCCGATAGTGCTGACTTCCGTTCGAAATTGCTTCTCTCCCTGGTTGATGCTGTCGAGCCTCTTAACCGCAATAACAGATGAATCAGATAGTTTCCCTTTGAAAACAGAACCAAAACCTCCACCCCCTAACTTCTCTGAGAAATTTTTGGTAGCATGTTGCAAGTCTTTGTAACCAAATGCCACCAATGAACCCTCCACTTTTTTTCCACTGCCAACAATATGTCTACGCCTTCTCTGGAATACAACAAAAAGAATGCCCAAAAGGGCCACTACGGCAGCAGCAGACCCCAGAGAAACACCAATTGCAATTCCCTTTTTACCCTTGGATTTTGGGATGTCAGATGCAGCTAATCTGACAAAGATCGTCTCACCCTTACCCTCATTTAGTGAGAATTGCTGCATATCCAAGAGCTCTCTGTTCCAAATTGAGCACGAACTGTCATAAGCATAAGCAGTGCAATTGCAATTATTCAAGCAGGTTGATTGACATTCTTCAGCACTCTCAGCAGCAACAGATTGAAAATTTTTAGGTACTTTCATCTGGGTATGCATCCAAAATCCATCTTTCTCCCCGTTAGCATTGCCACATTGCAACTTCGTTTTCCTCTCACAGCCTTCAGAAAAATCATTTTGAGTCCAATCAGCCTCTGAACGGTGCTTGAAACCATCCAAGCAATTACAAAAGGGCTGCAAGTTCTCCCGACAGGTAGCAAATGGCCCGCAATAAGCATAAACTTCACATTGTGCTCTTGGTTGAGACCAGAACAGATTCCACTCATTTTGATCATCCAACCATGTGAATTGCTTAATCTGTCCAGAGACATGCATAACGAATCTAGATATGATAGAAGTATTATTTTTAACAGAATATGTAAAATAGCTTTCATCCGGCTTGTCCTCATAGCTAAAATTGTAAATGTAGTTGGACCTCATCTCAGGCACCCCGCTGAAAATATGGCCATTCCATGGTCCACTGGTCCAGTATTGCTCAGTTCTATTCCACCTTATAATATACTGGCTACCATTTGGATCCAGCTCAAGAGAAAACAACCCAGGTGAAGGATCTTCCAAGCTCTTCCATGAAGTAAGAAGCTGCTTTCTTTTGGTGATTTTGTTGTAAGAAAGTTTAGAACCAGGCAACCATGTATTGCCAGGGATATCAAAACTTTGCCAGAGTGGTGGTGTTGAATTAGACCCATCTCTCAAGATTAAATTACCATCATCCCGGAGAAATGCCACCACAGAATTGGACTTGTTGGAACTAATATTTGTGGACCAAATTGAAGTATTAGACCCATTAACCAGTACCAAATTACCATTCAAGATTTTCAGCTCCGCAGAATTTTTATCAGAAACTGGTGTTTCCCTGTTTGCAACCCAAACAGGAGTTTGTTCAATCACTTTTCTGTACCATATGCCTATATAATAGTTGGAATTATTACCTGGTTTGAAGAAACCTAGCACAAAGTTCCCACCTGAAGAGGAAATTGTTTGGTCTCCAGAGAGGGAATGATTTGCAGAGATGGTGTCAGCTCCTAAGCAGAGATGGGTTTTGAGAGAGAAGCAAAAGTACAGCAAAGAAAGGAGTAAAAAAGAACTGTTTTTGTTGTCCATAGCTGCTCAGAGCTTACACAGAGGACAAAGATATTATAGAACAAAGTAGATTTGCATATTCTTAGTAGTAGAAGTCATTCTTGAAGAATGGGTCAGTTCTTGAAAATGGGCAACTTTCATATGACTGCTGGAAAAGAGAACTTTTTGATCTGGCGTCAAGTCAACAAGGCCATCCTGAATTGACTTTATCACCCTTAATCACCCCTCTCCATAATTCAAAATTAAATAAAAGGAAGAAATAATTAAATTAACAAAATATTGTTTAACAGGACGACAACCTAATTTTCACTACCAATTAATGACGAAAATGAATATTGCTGCTGACATTTTCTGGTGAAAAATTTAACAAAATTCACAATCATATTGTTTGAATATTCAAACTTGACCGAATTTACCCCGTGTAAATTCCAATTAGAGGGTTAAAATATTTGATCAATCTGCTCTAATTTCTAGCGTGAGAACCCAAAACTAACCAAAATTCTTGGCGCACCATAAGATATTATGTTGCCGGTCATGATCTAATATTATATTCCAGACAACTATTTAAATTCATGGTAGAACATGAAAGTTCAATTATGACATAGCTGAAATGGCGAAATGTTTCATCTAGAATGAGTCAACCATTAAAAATGTGAATATGTTATTGATGCACAATATCATGAGGTGTGACTTTGTTTTTTCAACCATCAGCAAGTCCTTGCATTTCATTTCACGACAAATAAATTAATATTTGGAATTATTTCTCTTTAAATGGGCATTATGGTCATTCTACGAACAAATGGGAAAACACAGCTGGAAAATTGGAAAAGTCTTCCACGTGCTATCTATGAGGATGAAAAGTCAAGGCTGTAGATTTTTAATAGTAGCACTCACAAATTAATGGAGATTGTTCAAAGTTAAACATGTCAGTCACCTTGTTAGCTAAATCCGATAATTCCATTGGCCTAATACATCAACAGCATCAAAACTCTAGCATTAGCATTAACCATGATTTGATAAGTCACTGTCAAATTTGAATAAGTCTCAGCTACCCATTTTAACTCTTAGTGGAGAACATAAATGCTAAGCCAAAATATCCAGTACAGTAGTTTTTTCTTATACTAAATATCTGAAACACCAAATTATTTCTAACACCATATTTGGCCAAATCAACTCTTTTTTTTATAAATATTTTTGATGAAAAATATTTTAAATTTAACTAATTAATTTGAAAAGCATTTCTAAACAACAATTTGTGTTTGACCAAGATTTTAAAAAGTACTTCTAAAAAAAAATTCATCAAAAATACTTCTCAAAAAAGTGTTTATCGGAAGAAATTACTTTTTTCTGCTTCTACTCCAAAAAAAATCCTTCAAAATGTTTGGTTAAACAATTCAACTTTAAAAAAAAAAAAAAAGTGTTTTTCAGTTGGCCAAACAGGCTATAAAACAAAGCGCTAGAAATAGATACGTATTGATATAATTGATTTATGAAACCCCAAATTAATTGATTATATAATTGATTTACCGAATATCTGGAACACCAAATTATCATTAATTGATTGTCGAAAAAGGCAATGAATTCCTAGTAAACGTAAAGTTTAGGTTGCTGCTGGTGGGCAGTACTCCCACAGTTCATTAGCCAACCATTCACATCCACTTTCCCATTTCGTGCGAATTGGGTATAGATGAAGTGGACGATAAGAAATAGTACTAAATTGTTTTAACAAATGTTAATTTAGAATGAACAATTTAGGGGAGAATCATTTCACCATTTACTTTGATAACTTGGGCTTAGTATTACCAACTTTAGAATGTCAATAAATTCAATCCCCACCACCCACCCACCCAAAGACCAATTTTTTATATATCACAAAAAAAAACTCCCAATTCCACCAATGTAAACTTACATTGCCGAATCAAAATCCAAATTAAGGAGGATTAGAGTATACCGACAATTACGTAAAATTCACAAATCATGATAAACCTTCAATTTACTCAGCATAAGACTGAAGTTGAGATAAGATTAGGTGGATCATGGTGGCTAATATGCAAATAATTCAAATACTATGTAATTTCGTTTTTCCAAGAGAATGAAATGATAGATAAAGATGTTACACATATAATCAAAATCTGATAGCTTAAGTAAAATTTACAAATCAAACATTTTAATCTTAAAACTAATGAAGCAAATTCCTACAAGGGACCACTCTTTAAGGGAGATAGAAGTCCAAGGCTCCAAGCTAAAGGATGCTAAGTAAATAGCAGAAGGAAAACTCTGATAGAAATTAAATAGTATGCTATACTGCTGAAAATGTAGTCTTAATCAGCCAAACCAACAAAATTTGACTACTAGAACTTTTGTTTTTCCACAATTACGCTGTAAATTCATACAGCAAATTGGTGGAATAACACCCTTCAGTGTTAACCAATGAGAATGAAAACGCACCTTGGAACCTCAAAAGACTTATTATGAAGGACTATAAGCCACAGTCTCCTGCACTACCTGCGCCTTGGAACATTTTATCTTAGGATTCATCCAGAAACCAAAGACTCAGTCATACATCAAATAGCTACATCATTTTCTTTACTCTTCTTTCTTTCTCATCCAAATTGATACTTGCAAGTCGCAAGTACTAGTTCGAAATATTCTTTAATTTCGGTACCTGCATGCAAAAGGTAATCTTTCTTGTGGTGTTGTAAAAAAGAACTTCTTTTATCAACAAAGATCATAAAGAAACATTTGTCACCACCCATATAAAGTGTATCAACGTAATTTATGCATGTTATTGTTGAGTTCAAACAACAGGTTAGCGTACAGGGGGAGACCTTTAACCAGATAGTTAAGTACAAAAGAGTATGCATATGTCAGGCTAAAAGAATGTACTTTTCAAAACTACTTAATTTAAGTTTTTAACTCAACCAAAGAAATAACTATCGACTGAACTCCCTTCAAACGAACTTGATCAGACTCAACATCTAAATGCCTGCTAATAGAAGTTCACAAAGACGAAAGAGATATAAAATGATTTTTCATTTAAGAATTCCTATACCAGGTTTTCTAGTGGAGCCTCAGGTCTGCAACCATACAAGGTTGCGTACACCATCAACTTGAATGATCGGCAAGCAATTCCTGGAGGTCTGGAACTTCAAGCAAGAGAGAGTAAGAAACATCCAGATGAAGGAATTGCTGAATACAAGCATAAATTATCAACAACCATAAAAAAAAGTCAGATTCAAATGTGTGAATTATCTTTGAGGCAACCTATCAAAGAAAATTGTGAAGCAAGTATCAAAGGTTGTTTCAAGTAACAATACCTTTGCGTGAATGTAGACTCTCCCCCACAGGAATTCTACAGGCCAGTAGCAAATTATGCAATCTGATCTAATATACAAGGCAATTGAATTCTCGTAACAAACAGGACAGATCAAAGAGTGTAATTTGCTCTTAATTCTTCTAAGGACGACGCATTTGTACATAAAGAATAATTCATGTTAACACAAAATACTAAGATATTTACTTGTCCGCAAGCCTTGAGAAAAACTGTGTAATATCAGTCATGTATGTGGAGACCAAGTAAGAAAATGAACTCTTGAACTCTTCTAATTTCTAGAAGATCTAGACATACAAGTTATAATCTAAGATAAGATTCCTTTTCTGCTTCTACTGTCTCTTTCAGTGGAAGGAAGTTCTACATCATTACACACAATGGAATGACAACCTGTGTATTTAAAAATAGCTAGCGGAGCACATGTAGAAGGTTAATCAGGATCTCTGTCCACAATCTTTACTCCTTGCCTCTCTCTTCTCAACAACCTCACCCTACTTACATGATTACCTGCACTAAAAATTTGTCTTATTCTCCTTTTCCTCCCTAATGGAATACTACCGGTGTCTCCAAAGGGAGACTTTGCATGAATAACTTCAACTTTTTCACATCCTTTACTTCTCAGCTTCTGGAATAAGAACTCTGACGCTTGCTGGATCCGACAAAGGTGTCCAAAGTGGTAAAGGGGTTCCACATAAGAAGTAGATGAAGATACAATGCCTTTGATATTAATTGGCTTGAGAAACGCAACAAATCTTTGTAACTCAGGGAAGCATGAGTGATCAGAATATGGAACTGTATATATGTACTTATCATAACTCCCTGCAGTTAATGAAACTCCATTTGTCTTGCTTGTGCTAATGGAGGCAGTAATATCTGTGTGCCATGTAAAGGAAAAGTTGTCCTTTCCTCTGGGAGATTTTTGTGCCCACGGGAGACCAGATGGCATGATCCCTATGGTTGGACGTATTGTATTCAGTCCCTCCAGAGTTTCAATATTAAAACTATAACGAGGAATAGCACGAATCCTTGTTACTGAAGTTTTAGTTGTAAAGATGTCATGGAACCCAAGAAGATGCATAATTTGTAAGCGTTCTGGCCACACCCAAATCTGCAAGACAATTGAAGAGCAGTTGAAGCATAAAGCTTGCCAATGGGGCAGCAGTTTCCAAGAGCACAGAATGAAAGGATTCTTTTTTTTTTTTTTTTTTTTTTTTTTTTTTTTTTTTTGTGTGTGTGTGTGTAATGACACAATTATGCTAATAATATTCAGAAGAAAACATCTGAAAATTTACTAACCAGTTGTAACTTGAAATTGCGACTTTTAGAGCAAGAAATAAATACGTAACAAAGGAGAGAGATATGCACATCTATTGTATCAGGTATCCTAAGTTAGTATTTCTACCTCCAAACAATAGAATATGGAAACTTCATGTCAGGAATAACTGCATTGCTACTGATCATAAAGATAAAGTTGTATAGTTCTGGTAAAGTTTGGTGTCTCATAATATTGACTCAAAAGAAATAGTAGCTCTGATTATTTCATATAGATAGAAATGTACCTTTGTTTTCAGGACACGTGATATGTACAGCAGAAGATTTTCTTTCCCCAGTGTGTCAACAGCAATGACAATATCATGATTAGGATGACTAGATATGATGCTTAAAACCTGGAACCATTCATCAAAAATTAGACCAATCGTCAATGCTATATATTGTAACTTCATCAAACATGTATCACACTGCAATTAAAACCACAATAATTAAACAATTTCCACACATTGGAAATTTGCAGCTTGAGATTGAAAAGGGAATTATAATATGTCATAAGACACGGCCGATTATGATTTTACAAAATGCACCTGTCTAGCCGCAACTTCACGAGAAGGAAATGAGTATGTAGGGTTACAGTAAGTATTATCCAAGTAAAGCATATCAAGCTGTAAATCCTTCAGAGCATTAAGCAGCATGGTCCTTCCATTTTGTGCTCTCTCACTTGTGCTCTCCCAACGAAAATCCCCAGTATAGAGCATGCACCCAAATTCACCACGAAACAGATACATCATTGCTCCTGGTATCAGTGTTTTCACTTTAGTGGAAGAAAAATTCAAGAACACTGCTAGCAATTTAAGCTCAATAAAAAGTTGCTATTAGTAATAATACTCCAAGAGATATATTACTATACTCATAGTATCACTTTCTCTAAAGAGTTCAAAATTTTGAGAAAGAACATATGAAAATGGGTCAATTCATTTGTCTATGTAAATAATAAAAGACAATCTTAGAACTAATTTATATGCGAATATCTATCCACGTGTAAACTGCAACTACCCGTTGATCTTATTCCAGCAGACAACTATAGAGATTGAAACACATAGGGAAATTAATCAAACACGTAGTGAGCACAAAAAAAAAGGGGGGTAACAAAATTACGCATATTAAAGCTCTATACCAGGGCAATGATGAGCATCGATGGCCATAAAATAGACAGTAGTAGAAGAACCAGAGGAAGGAGAGAGTAGAGAAACAGAGTGCCAGTGACCAATTTCAATAATGCGAAGGAGAGAAAGGTCGAAGCCTGGGAATTTGATGGGGAAGAGCTTAGCAGTAACGCGTGAGCAGTAAAGGTGTCCACGTGTCCAGTTCGGAGTAAGTCCACGTACGTGGTCGGCGTGAAGGTGAGTTAGGAAGTAGACCTGGCTTCCCTTGCTCCAACGATCCACTGATATCATTCCACTCTCCATCGTTCCGCTGCTTCAGCCTTCAATAATGGGACAAAGAATGAGAAATTGAGCAGTATTTGCTTTGGCGGGAGATTGTGATTTCAAACTTTAGTGGTGGAGCTTTTTTGCAGGGAAAATTCATAAGTCATAAATAACTATTTTATTAATCATATGATATGAATATTTTATGACCACCATTGTATTTATTGAACTTGAGTGTTGAAAAGGGTACGGTGCTTGTATTGATTTTGAAAGTTTGGACTTAAACTAACCATTGAAAATTGTCGGTATTGGCAGCAATATATGCAGGATTTTTTATAAACGGTATCATAATTTAAAGAAATGAATAAATAAATAACTTATTGTAGTTATAATCGGTGTCATTTTCTGTATTTATCCTTAATATTTTTATTTTTCTTATACATAACAAGTAAAAAATTTCAGCGAAGCGCTGTTCCGTGACACCGCATAGGACAAGGTGTTTACGCCCCCTGGGTATTGGTATTAGAAAGTTGGATATTTAATTCGAAGTTATTTAAGGTCTGTTTGGAAAGCCATCAGGTAATTGGAATTGGTGTAATTATTAGGTAGTAATTACACAGTTGTATAATTATGACGATCTATTTGTTTGTCATAGTGTAATTACAAATTTACTGTTTGGTTGCATAAGTATAATTATACAATTAGATTAAATTTTAAATGAAGTAATTATCAAACTTAAAAGTTAATATAAAAAATATATGTATTTAAATTTTTATAAGTATAAATAATATTATATTTGGTATTTAATATATATATATATATATATATATATATATATTTTTTGTGAATATACATTAATTATTAATCATATATTCATAACTAATATTGTAAAAATAATTTATATATATTCCAAATTAATAATATTTAGTTTAGATACATACAAAAAACTAAAAACATATGTTTCTTAAGAACATCATGGAATTCATGTTTGATAAAAATTAATATTTATAAAAATATTTTCATAACATTATTCAAATGTTTGATAAACTAATCTATCAATCCTAACTAAAAAATGAACAACTTGCAACGTGTACTACTAAAATAAGTATATTGGAATCATTAATATAACACAATTTCAAAATTCAAAAAAAATAGTGTCACGACCCGAATCCCCACAGTCGGAACCGTGATGGCGCCCAACGTTGCACTTGCTAGGAAAGCCAACATGAGAGATCTACAACATTTAAAACATTTAAAACTATACGATGATCCACTACCATTCAACACTTGATACCAAAATAAGAAGAAAGATTTTGGGAAATAATATTGCGCAATAATATTGATGTCTAACTACTCATGATCTGGAGTCACAACTCACGGACTACTAAGAATTTACTACAAGTATTTGGCTGAAAGGAAAATGTATAACTGTTTGTGAACTAAATAAAACAGTAAATGAATATAAAGGAAGGGACTCCAGGAATTTGTGAACGTCGCCAGATCTACCTCGGGTCTCCTGCGCGGAAGTCAACTTCTATCTCAAAATCAGCTCGGACTTATACTGGATCTGCACAGAAAATGCAGAGTGCAGCATCAGTACAACCGACCATATGTACTGGTAAGTATCGAGCCTAACCTTGGCGAAGTAGTGACGAGGCTAGGACAAGACACCCACATATAACCTGAACAGTATAATCATGCTAGAGGAAACAACAGTAAATAAAGAAACAAAACTGAAACTAATGGGAAGGGACATACAGTGGGAGATTACAATAATACGAGTGAGGATGATGAAAATACAGAATTTGAACAGTAACCTTCCAACGAATTAACCAATTAAGACAGCAAAGGAAAAACTGCATGGCATCACCCTTCGTACTTTTACTCTCAACCTCACCAATATATAAATAGAACGACACGACATCACCCTTCGTGCATTAAACCTCAGATAATATACACGGCATCACCCTTCGTGCTTTATCACTCTCATATCATGGCACGACATCACCCTTCGTGCATTAACACTCACATATCATGGCACGACATTACCCTTCGTGTTTTACACTCTTCCTCGTGATATAAATAAATCATGCACGATATCACCTTTCGTGTTTTACACTCCTCCTCACAATTAGTAGAATCAGTATCAACGGATAAATAGAAGTTTCACAAAGAAGTCAGTACTTTACCAATGATTAATATCACGACATGAATCTCAACATTTAACCAATATTCAGAAGTTATCAACTATCAGTGAATCCAGATATAAGTCACCCTCATTTTTAATAACAACACTAAGCATGGATAGTAGGATTAAAGACTGCAAAATTTATAAAGGATAAAATTTCACTCGCATGCTCTGACCCAACAACAACGCATAGATGCTCGTCACCTCACATATACATTGTATTCAACAACTAAACATGTAGCAAATAAACACATAATACCTACTCTCTCAAGCCAAAGTTAGACACAAAACTTACCTCTCATAGGCCACTCACTGCTCAAGTACCGCTTTTCCTTTAGAATTCACCTCCATCCCACTCGTATCTAGTCATAATTAGCTGAATACCATCAATTATCACTAAAGAAATCATCTTTAATGAATAATTAATGATTTTCCCGAAATTTCCCAAAAAAGTCAAAAACTGACCTCGGGCCCGCTTTGTCAAAACTCGAAGTTCGAACCAAAATCCGTTTACCCATTCACCCCCGAGCCCGAATATAAAATTATTTTCGAAATCCGACCCCAAATTGAGGTCAAATTTCCAATTTTTCAAAAATCAACCCAAACCCCCAATTTCTACCATAAAACTCCTAGATTCTAGGTTTAATTCTTACAAAAAGAAGTAAAAGATTGAAAGAAACAAGTTAAGGAACACTTACCTACGTTTTGGGGAAGAAATTGCCTTAGAGAAATCGCCCTAGGTCGCCTATCCGTTTGAAAATAAGAAGAAAAGGGCTGGTGTTCGAATTAAATTAACTCATTGTCCGACCTTCGCACCTGCGATACTTGGGTCGCATCTGCGCATCTGCACGTGCGGATAAAGCGTCCGCTTCTACGGAAAGGGGTTGGGCCGCACCTGGGAAAGGGCTTCCGCTTCTGCTAAAAGGGACTGGGCCGCACCTGCGAAAGGCTTCCGCTTCTACGGTCTTGAGCGAGGAGGAGTTCGCATCTGCGGAGAATCAAATCTAGGCTTGGGTCACACCTGCGGGCTGTCGCTCGCACCTGCGACCATAGGCTCGCAGGTGCGGGCACACCAGTTCTGGTGTACCAGCAACCTTGGTTGAGTTGTAACTCAACTCGCGCATCGTCAGAATGGCACTCGAGCCCTCGGGGTTCCAAACCAAACGTGCACACAAGTCTAAAAATTTCAGACATACTTACTTGTGCGATCAAATCGCCAAAATAACCCCTCAAACTACGAATTTAACACCAAAACTCATGAATTTCTCAAGAACATCTTAAAATTACTATCTTCTCAACCGGACGCACGAATCACGTCAAATCAACTCCGACCTCTACCAAATTTCACAGACATGACTTATATATTATATTAAACATGTACCGGACTCCGGAACCAAAATACGGGCCTAATACCAACAAGATCAAACACTAATCAATTTCTTTAAATCCTTAGAATTTTCATCAAAAATTCATTTCTCGAGCTAGGAACCTCGGAATTCATTTTTCGGGCATACACCCAAGTCCCATATTTTACTACAGACCTTTCGGGACCGTCGAAACACGGGTCCGAGTCCGTTTACTCAAAACATTGACCAAAGTCAACTAAAAATTATTTTTAAATCCCAAAAATTATTAATTCATAAATTTCCACATAAAGGCTTTCCGGATTTACGTCCGGACTGTGCACGCAAATTGAGGTGAGTAAAAATAAGTGTTTTAAGGCTAACGAGCGCGGAATGGAGTTTAAATCACAAGATGACCCTTTGGGTCATCATAATCTCCCCTCTAAAACAAACGTTCGTCCTCGAACGGACATAGAAAAGTACCTGAACCGGCGAACAAGTGGAGATATCTACTTCGCATGTCCGACTCGGACTCCCAAGTAGCTGTCTCAATAGGCTGACCTCTCCACTGTACTCGAACTAAAGGGTAACTCTTCGACCTCAACTGACGAACCTGCCGGTCTAAAATGGCTACCGGCTCCTCCTCGTAAGTCAAATCCTTGTCCAACTGGACATAGCTGAAATCTAACACATGGGACGGGTCACCATGATATTTCTGGAGCATGTACACATGGAATACCGGATGGACTGAGGATAACCCTGGAGGAAACGCGAGTCTATAAGCTACCTTCCCACTATCTCGAGGACCTCAAATGACCCGATATACCTAGGGCCCAACTTTCCCTTCTTCCCAAATATTGTGACGCCCTTAATAGTGATACCCGAAGCAATACCCTCTCCCCGACCATGAACGCCACACCACGAACTCTAAGGTCGGCATAACTCTTTTGCCTGGACTGATCTGTACGAAGTCGATCTCGTATAATCTTGACCTTGTCCAAAGCCTCTAGTACTAAATCTGTACATAATAACGGAGCCTCTCCCGACTCAAACTACCAAAATGGCGACCTGCACTATCTACCGTATAACGCCTCATAAGGAGCCATCAGAATGCTCGACTAGTAGCTGTTATTGTAGGCAAACTCTGTGAGGGGAACGAATTGATCCCACGATCCTCTGAAATCTATAACACAAGCACGAATCATATCCTCTAAGATCTGAATAATACGCTCGGATTGCCCATCCGTCTGAGGATGAAATGTTATGCTCAACTCAACCCGCGTACCCAACTAACGCTGAACTGCCCTCCAAAAGCGCGAGGTAAACTGCGTACCTCGATCAGAAATGATAGACACGGGCACGCCGTGAAGACGGAAGATCTCCTGAATGTAAATGTCTGTTAACCGCTCCGAAGAATAAGTAGTTACCACTGGAATGAAGTGTGATGACTTAGTCAGCCTATCCACAATAACCCACACATCGTCGAACTTCCTCTGAGTCCGTGAGAGTCTAACAACAAAGTCCATAGTGATACGCTCCCACTTCTACTCAGGAATCTCCATCTGCTGAAGCAAACCACCGGGTCTCTGATGCTCTTACTTCACCTGTTGACAATTCAAGCACCGAGCTACAAAAGCAACTATATCTTTTTTCATCCTCCTCCACCAATAATACTGTCGCAGGTCCTAGTACATCTTGACAATGCCCCGGTGTATAGAATATCGAGAACTGTGAGCCTCCTCAAGGATCAACTCACGAAGCCTATCAAAATTAGGCACACATACACGACCCTGCATCCTCAAAACACCGTCATCTCTAACCGTAACCTGCTTGGCATCACCATGTCGAACTGTGTCCTTAAGGACCATCAAGTGAGGGTCATCATACTGCCGATCAATGATATTCTCAAACAAGGAAGACCGAGCGACTGTATAAGCTAGAACTCGGCTGGCTCTGAAATATCCAACCTCACAAACTGATTGGCCAAAGTATGAGTGTCTGAAGCTAGCGGTCTCTCACCGACTGGAATTAACGCAAGGCTGCCCATACTCACTGCCTTCCTACTCAATGCGTCGGTCACCACGTTGGCCTTTCCCGGACGATACAATATAGTGACATCATAGTCTTTCAATAACTCCCACCATCTCTTATGCCTCAAAATGAGATCCTTTTGCTTGAACAATTACTGAAGGTTGCGATGATCCATGAAAACCTCACACGGCACGCCACAAAGATAGTGTCTCCAAATCTTCAACGCGTGAACACTGGCTGCCAACTCTAAGTCTTGGACAGGGTAATTCTTCTCATGAACTTTCAACAGTCGAGATGCATATGCAATCACCATGCCCTCTTGCATCAATACTACTTCGAGCCCAACACGGGAGGCATCACAATATACCGTGTAAGATCCTGAACCTGGTGGCAATACCAACACCGGTGCCGAAGTCAAAGCTATCTTGAGCTTCTGAAAGCTCACCTCACACTTATCCGACCATATTAATGGGGCACCCTTCTAGGTCAACTTAGTCTTCGGGGCTGTTATAGATGAAAACCCCTTCACAACCGACGGTAATAACCCGCCAAACCTAAGAAGCTCCTGATCTCCGTGACTGAAGTGGGTCTAGGCCAGTTCTTGACTGCCTAAATCTTCTTAGGATCCACTTGAATACCCTCTGTTGATACGGTGTGACCCAAGAAAGCGAATGGATCCAACCAAAACTCGCACTTCAAAAATTTAGCATACAATTGTCTGTCCCTCAAAATCTGAAGCACTATCCGGAGGTGCTGCTCATGCTCATCCCGACTGAGGGAGTATATCAAAATGTCATCAATAAACACAATCATAAAGGAATCCAGATAAGGCTTGAACACTCGATTCATCAAGTCCATGAATGTTGAGGGGGCATTGGTCAAGCCAAAAGACATCACCAGAAACTCATAGTGCCCATACCTCGTCCGAAAAGCTGTCTTAGGGACATCAGATGCCCTAATCTTCAACTGATGGTAGCCAAATCTCAAATCAATCTTTGAAAAAACTTTGTTACCCTGAAGTTGATCAAACAAATCATCAATCTTCAGCAACGGATACTTGTTCTTGATAGTGACTTTGTTCAACTGTCGATAATCTATACACATCCTCATAGACCCATCCTTCTTCTTCACGAACAAAATCGACGCACCCCAGGGCGAGACACTAGGTCTAATGAATCCCTTATTAATCAAATCTTGTAACTGTTCCTTCAATTCTTTCAACTCTGGTGGGGCCATCCGGTATGGAGGAATAGAAATGGGCTGAGTGCCCGGAGCCACATTAATGAAAAAATCAATATCCTTGTCGGGTGGCATCCCCGGCAGGTCTGCAAGAAACACCTCGGGGAACTCACGACCAACATGCACCAAATCCATAGAAGAAACCTCAGCAGTAGAATCACGAACGTGATCCAAATAGGCCAAATACCCCTTCTCGACCATGCACCGAGCCTTCATATAAGAAATAACCCCGATGGAGGAATGACCAAGAGTCCCTCTTCACTCTAATCGAGGTAACCCCGGTAAGGCTAATGTCATTGTCTTGGCGTGACAGTTCAAGATAGTGTAATAAGGTGACAGCCAATCCATGCCCAATATAACATCGAAATCAACCATATTGAGGAGAAAAGGTCTACAATGGTCTCGAGACCCCCAATAACGACCACACACGAGCGATATACACGATCTACAATAATAGCATCCCCCACGGGCGTGGATACCTATACATGGGTGCTCAAATAGTCACGGGGAACAACCAAATATGAAGCAAAATAAGATGATACATAAGAGTAAGTAGACCCCGGATCAAATAGAACTGAAGCATCTCTACTGCAAACTAAAACAATACCAGTGATAACAGCATCAAAGGACTCAGCTTCAGGTCTGGCTAGATATGCATAACATCGGGGATGGACCCCAACACCCTGAACCGTGTCTCTAGGACGATCTCTGCCTGGCGGGCCTCCACCTCTAGTGGGCTGACCTCCACCTCTAACAATCTGGCCCCTACCTCTGTCTACCTAAACCCTACCTATGGATGGCTGGGCAGGTGGTGCGGCAGCCGGTACCGGAACCATGACATGATAACTATGGTACTGAGAACTACTCGACACATAAGGGAAATACCCAGTGATGTACCTCGGGTCACCACAAGTATAACATGACCTCGGGTGCTGAGACTGCTAACCGGAAAACTGACCTTGTCGACCTGAATAACCACCCTGAAAGCTCTGAATAGGAGGTGCACTGATAGGAGTTGGCTGATCAGAGTAAGGCATATAAGAGCCAAGAGCACCTGGGGCACCGTGGGATGCGTGGAGTGCTAAATGAAATGGCCTGGAAGAATGGCCTCTACCATAAGTACCGCCTCCTCCAGATGAGGCACCGCTGAATCCACCAGAATGGCGAGGTCTCTTGTCTGACCCATGACCTCCCAATCCAAGAACCATCTCAACTCGCTTGGCCACATTGGCCACATCCTGGAAAGAGATCTCGCTCCCCGTCTCCTTAGCCATCTGTAATCTGATAGGCTGAGCAAGACCCTCAATAAATATCTTCACCCTCTCTCTTTTTGTGGGAAGCAAAAGAACAACATGACGGGACAAATCCACGAAACGAGTCTCGTAATGAGTAACAGTCATACTGCCCTGCTGGAGACGCTCGAACTAACGATGGTGCTCCTCTCTCGTAGTGATAGGCAAAACTTCTCCAAGAAGAGATGTGAGAATTGATCCCAAGTAAGAGCAGGCGACCTAGCTAGTCTAGTCAACAAATAGTTTCTCCACCATTTCTTTGGAACCAGTCATTTGGAAAGCAGCAAAGTCGACCCCATTGGTCTCCAATATACCCATGTTCCGAAGAACCTCATGGCAGCTACAAGGTACTCCTGGGGATCCTCTGAAGTGGCACCGCTGAAATGGACTGAGTAAATCTTGGTAAACCTATCCAATCTCCACAAAGCCTCGGAGGACATAGATGTCCCATCACCAGGCGATGCTGCAGCAACTGGCTGAACTACCCCAACTGGATGAGCTGCTGGGGTCCAAAACTGGGGAGTCATCTGCTCCGGAGTGTGGGTGGCAGGAGTCTGGGCTCCTGCTCCAGCCTGAGATACGGGTAGTGCCATGGGGAATGCGCTAGTCTGCGCCACACTCTTTATAAGGCCCATTAATCGGACTAGGGCATCCTGAAGTACCGGGGTGGAAATAAACCCCTCTAGGACATGAGCTGGAACCTCCTCATCGAACTCTACCTTAGGCTCCTCAGCTGGAGCTGCTGCTGGGGACCTGGGCTGAGCCCTGCCCCTGCCCCTGTCCCTGCCCCTGCCTCGGCCTCTGCCCTTCGTAGGAGCTGTTGTTGGAGGATTCGACTGCTGATTAGTGGAAGAAGTGGTATGCGTTCTCGCCATCTGCGAGAGAATAAGAGTAGAAGAGTGAAATCAGTATTGGAATAACAAGAATCGCACGACAGAGTTGAATAAAAGTGAACTTGTTCCTAACTTTATAGCCTCTGTACCGATCTCCCAGACTCTACTAAGCTTGTCTGTGAATTGTGAGACCTAGGCAACCTAGTGCTCTGATACCAACTTGTCACGACCCGAATCCCCACCATCGGGACCGTGATGGTGCCTAACGCTACACTTGTTAGGCAAGTCAACATTAGAGATCTACAACATTAGAGATCTACAACATTTAAAAGATTTAAAACTATACGAGGATCCACTACCATTCAACACATGATACCAAAATAAGAAGAAAGATTTTGCGAAATAATAATGCGCAATAATATTGATGTCTAACTACCCATGATTTGGAGTCATAACTCACAGACTACTAAGAATTTACTACAAATATTTGGCTGAAAGGAAAATGTATAACTGTTTGTGAACTAAATAAAACAGTAAAATAAAGGAAAGGACTCCAAGAATCTGCAGAAGTAGGCCTATCTACCTAGGATCTCCTGCGCAAAAGCCAGCTTATATCTCAAAATTAGCTCGTACTGATACCTGGATCTGCACAGAAAGCGCAGAGTGCAGCATCAGTACAACCGACCCTATGTACTAGTAATTATCGAACTTAACCTCGGCGAAGTAATGACGAGTCTAAGACAAGACACCCACATATAACCTGAACAATATAATCATGGTAGAGGCAACAACAGTAAATAAAGAAACCAAAAAAAAACTAATGGGAAGGGACATACATTGGAGGATTACAATAATACGAGTGAGATTGATGAAAAGACATAATTTAAATAGTAATCTCCCAAAGAATTGACCAATTAAGACAACAAAGTAAAAACTGCACAGCATCACCCTTCGTGTTTTTACTCTCAACCTCACCAATATATAAATAGAACGGCACGATATCACCCTTCGTGCTTTAAACCTCACATAATATACACGGCATCACCCTTCGTGTTTTATCACTCTCATATCATGGTACACCATCACCCTTCGTGCATTAACACTCACATATCATGGCACCCTTCGTGCTTTACACTCTTCCTCACGATATGAATAAATCATGCACGACATCACCCTTCGTGTTTTACACAGCTCCTCACATTTCACAGAATCAGTATCAACGAATAAAAAGAAGTTTCACAAAGAAGCAGTACTTTACCAATGATTAATATCACGACATGAATCTCAACATTTAACCAATATTCATAAGTTATCAACTCTCAATGAATCCAGATATAAGTCACCAACATTTTCAATAACAACACTAAGCATGTATAATAGGATTAAAGACTGCAAAATTCATAAAGGATAAAATTTCACTCGCATGCTTCAACCCAACAACAACGCATAGATGCTCGTCACCTCACTTATACATCGTATTCAACAACTAAACACGTAGCAAATAAACACATAATACCTACTCTCTCAAGCCAAAGTTAGACACGACACTTACCTCGATTCATAGGCCACTCATTGCTCAAGTACCGCTTTTCCTTTCGAATTCACCTCCAACCCACTCGTATCTAGTCATAATTAGCTTAATACCATCAATTATAGCTAAAGGAATCATCTTTAATGAATAATTATTGATTTCCCAAAATTTCCCCAAAAGGGTCAAAATTTGACCCCGGGCCCGCTTTGTCAAAACTCGAAGTTCGAACCAAAATCTGTTTACTCATTCACCCCCGAGACCGAATATGCAATTAATTTCGAAATCCGGCCCCAAATTGAGGTCAAATTTCCAACTTTTCAAAAATCAAACCAAACCCCAATTTCTACCATAAAACTCCTGGATTCTAGGTTTAATTCTTGCAAAAAGAAGTAAAAGATTGAAGGAAACAAGTTAAGGAACACTTACCTACGTTTTGGGGAATAAATTGCCTTAGAGAAATCGCCTCTAGGTCGTTTATCCCTTTGAAAATAAGAAGAAAAGAACTGGAGTTCGAATTAAATGAACTCACTGCCCGACCTTCGCACCTGCGGTGCTTGGGTCACATCTGCGGATAGAGCGTCCGCTTCTGCGGAAAGGGGCTGGGCCGCTTGGGCCGTACCTGCGAAAGGGCTTCCGCTTCTGCGGAAAGGGACTAGGCCACTTGGGCCGCACCTACGAAGGGCTTCCGCTTCTACGATCCCGCTCCTGATCTACGGAGAATTAAATCCAGGCCTGGGTCGCACCTGCAACCATAGGCTCGTAGGTGCGGGCACACTAGATCTGGTGCACCAACAGCCTTGGTTGAGTTTTAACTCAACTCGCGCATCGCTCAAATTGCACCCGAGCCCTCAGGGCTCGAAACCAAACATGCACACAAGTCTAAAAACATCATACGTACTTACTCATGCGATCAAATAGCCAAAATAACCCCTCGAACTACGAATTTAGCACTAAAACTCATGAATTTCTCAAGAACATCTTAAAATTACTATCTTCTCAACCGGACGTTCGAATCAAGTCAAATCAACTCCGACCTCTACCAAATTTTACATACATGACTTATATATTATATTAAACATGTACCGGGCTCCGAAACCAAAATACAGGCCCGATACCAACGAGATCAAACGCTAATCAATTTATTTAAATCCTTAGAATTTAAGTCTTACAATTTTCATCAAAAATTCATTTCTCGAGTTAGGGACCTCGAAATTTGATTCTGGGCATACGCCCAAGTCCCATATTTTACTACGGACCTTCCGGGGCCGTTTACTCAAAACATTGGCCAAAGTCAACTAAAAATTACTTTTAAATCCCAAAAATTATTAATTCATAAATTTCCACATAAAAGGCTTTCGGATTTTTGCTCGGACTACGCATGCAAATCGAGGTGAGTAAAAATAAGGTTTTAAGGCTAAAAAGCGCGGAATAGAGTCTTAAATCACAAGAATAGCCTAACATATGTCAAATTCCAACATAATAATAGTAAGTTCCATTACAACTTAAGATTAGAAAACATAATAAGTTTATAACCACATTTAACAACGAATTTTACTTTAATTGCATCACTCATTATATGCCAAGATTGTTAATGACTCATTATTTCTAACATTAGGAGGTGTAGTTTCAAAAAATAGAATAATAAAATAAATAATAAATAAAATATAGACAATTACGTGGAATCACAAGAAGTAAAGGTAGAGAAATAAAAGATAAATAATGTACAAAGAAAAATATATTTTAAAATTTCAAAAGAAGTTAAAATGTAAAAATAAAATTAAAAAAGTAAAATAATATAAATAAAAAGTTATAAAGAAAATAAATTAAAATAAAAACAAAAAGGAAAGAAACTAAAAAGCAACCTTGTAATTACACAGTGTAATTACCACTAATTCTTACCTCCCCTTAAGAATTGGAGAGTGTAATTACATCCCTCCAATTACACTCAATTCCATGTTGACCAAGTAATTACTTGGCCAAACAAACAAGTTAAACTGTGTAATTACACTCAATTACACTAAAAATCAATTCCTAGATGGCTTTCCGAACATGCTCTTAGAGATTTGGATATTTTTGAAGCAACAATGTGTTGATGAAATTTGTGAACAAGTCTTGATTATTCATCGGGATTTGTAAATAATTTGTATCAAAGTTGTGACACATTTTTGCATTGGAGTTCTGAGGATACCCTAGGACTCATGGCAAATGCAAATATTGTCCATCCATTTGAAACCTCTGAATAATTTGTGTCGGAGTTACTAACAATTTGTCTAATTATAGAACTGATGATCTATAAGGACTTGTGGTAACACAAGTCTTTGTTCATCCATCAAAAATTTCTAGTGATATGCGGAGACTTGGAAATAATTTGTACCAAAAGTTATGATATACAGTAGAACTTTTCTAAACAAGTAGAACCTTTCTAAATTAATACTCAGTAAATTAATAAACTCTCGAAGATAATATTTTTCTCCAGTACCGACTTGGACCAATGAAAAAAATCACTGATTTCGATAAGATAATATATTTTCGGAAGACCACTATATAAATATATCTCTTTAATATTATAAATTAACAATTCTTTACAATTATAAATATCTAAGACAATTTAGTGAAATATGATTCTAGTAATTTTTTTTTCCTTAAAATTTAATCTAGTTGAAACTCATCTCTAACTTTTCTTATTGCATCCAAAAGTTCCGGTGTTGACTTCTCAAACTGCACTTATAAATTGTGAAGAGTTCTAGATGCGATAAGTGCTTCCTTACGCGTAACTGGTTCCAAAAGTATTGTATCGTCTTCAACTGCATCATCAGCATTGCTTTCTCCGATGGTCTCCACAATTTCTGGATCTCTGAACATGTATCATTTTCACCCGGGTAATCCAACAAGCTATTGACATCCATATAATGCTTTGCGTATTTGATATGTCATTGTTGATTTTGTGACACCTTTTAGATGAGAAGTAATTGCTGGGTATAGTTTGAAGAAATTTTCTATTTTATTTTCTCACCATCATACATTGAATATTTTTAGTAAAAATGCAATGAATAATATTTGATTATTAAAAAACAATGAACATTCCATTAATGATTTATTAATTACAATGAATAAACAATGAATATAACAATTAATTATAAAAAAAATATTACAATGAATCATACATCATACATTGTACTTTATGTATAATGATTTTTTTTTTATATTAACTCAATAAATATAATTCATAAATTAGTAAGATACAATGTTTTTTATGTGATCAAATTAACCTTCATTGAATCTTAAAAACACTCTTTTAAATTAGTAAATATTAAGATACAATGTTTTTGATGTGATCAAATTAACCTTCATTGAATCTTAAAAACACTCTTTAAATTAGTAAATATTAACTTATCAATTAAATAATATATCTACAAAATAATAATATTTTATGGTTCCAACAATATTAATTTAGAGAAGTTCTACTGTAAGCTGTACTAAAATGTGATGACATGCAAGACTTGTGACCAGGCAAGTCTTTGTCCATCCATCTGAATATTTGGTGATCCGCCAAGACATGGTCAAGTTCAAACCCCGCAAGTTCCAAGTTCTCAACAACTTTTGTTTCCTAAACTTATTTAAACATGATTATTAAAACTTTAAATACTGGCGCAAAAGTCGTAAAAATAGTACGGGCTAGCCAGTTTTCGGATTGGTCATTCAAAAATAACCAGTGTTTGCCAAGTCTTTGAAAATAGCCATTATTTTGCTGTAACAGAGACCGGTCCAACATAATATACTGGAGTTCGGTGCACCTGTGTATGAACTTTAAGCATATTATGTTGGAACTCCAACACGCGGAAAGTTCCAACATAATATACTGGAGATTCGAGTACGTGTATATGAACTTCCAGCATATTATGTTGGACCGGTATACTTTGCTGGAACTCCAGTATACTTTTGTCATGACCCCAAAACCAACCCGATCGTGATGGCGCCTATCGTGGAACTATTCAAGCCTACACTCTTAACCAATTCGATTTTTATCATGGCAATATTTAAATATTACCCTTTTTCATCAGAGAATAACCGAAATAAAAGATAGATTAGAACCCAAAATATTGTAAAAAGAGAAATCCCAAAATCTGGTGTCACTGAGTCATGAGCCAATACTACAACTGATCCCAAAATTTAACAAGACAACTTTGTCTAGAAATAATCAATAAAAATACACAAGGAAGATAGGGAAAGAGATTGGTGGGTCTGCGATCGCCAAGCAACTACCTCATCCTCTCCGAAAATGATCCACAACCAAAATGACCAACTGACACTACCATGGCCAGGGATACCTAAATCTGCACACAAGGTGCAGGGGGTAACGTGAGTACACCAACTCAGTAAGTAACAAACCCAAACTGCGGGCTGAGAGGTAGTGACGGACTAAACCTCCACATTTACAACACCAATGTACAGAAATTTAGGCACGCTTTCAGTTAATTAGACAGCTCAAGGTGATAAGGCAAGTACGTTTCTGAACAATTTAACATATATAACTCAATGTATTTTACATGTCAATGCATCAGCAGTATGAAATGCACAATGCGCTCCCACTCTCAAATACTCGTCCACTCAGTATTGTATATGGTTCGCATGGCCCAGGGAAGATCCATCCCATATTATATACGCATCAGGGAGAAGTCACTCAGTACTGAGGAAGGCCGATCCATCCCTATGGAGAAGATCCATCTCCAGATAATGATACATCTCACAACCATTCGGTATTATATATGCCTCGACAGCCCAGGGAAGATCCATCCCAGGATACGTATACATATCACTTACATCAATCACTCAGTATCGGGGAAAACAGGCCAATCCAGCCTCATGGAGAAAATCCATCTCCGAACATAAACACTTCGGACAAGATCCATGTCCAGGGAAGATCCATCCCTCAAATATCACTGCGCTCACTGGGAGTGTGTTACAGACTCCGAAGGAGCTCCTACAACCCAAGCGCTATCATAAGCCAGATCCAGGCATAATCAATATAACATGTTATGGCGTGCAGCCCAATCCCACAAGTATCACTTAATATCAGGCTCTCGGCCTCACTCAGTCATCATTATCCAGTCTCGCTCACATGGGCTCACAATGCATGAACTAGCCCGAATCAATGATATAATGTGTAAAACAACAATTACCGAGACTGAGACATGATATGATATGCAATGACAGGACTGAGTATATAATTTCAATGAAACACATGTGATAACAACAATAAATGACCACTCAGGTCTCAACAATGTCAGTGTGAAGCCTTAACATAATGTCTAGCATGTTCTAGCATGGTTTGCATTAAGATGACCGCTCGGGTCTCAACAGGACCGGCGTAAAGCCTTAACATAATATCTAGCATAATTTCCAACATGTATACTTTAATCACATAGATAGAAGCACAAATATCAACGAGAAAGAACCACTAAACGGTGCCATGGAATGAACCAGGTCACAAGTCTCACTATGGACACCCGCACCCCCGTCACTTGGCATGTGCGTCACAAAATTCTAATCACATAACACGTAGTTCGGGGTTTCGAACCCTCAGAACCAATTTTGGAAGCGTTACTTACCTCAATCAAGCCAAAACTCTACTCCGCAATGCCCTTGCCTCTCGACTCAGCCACAAATCGCCCCGAATCTAACCAAATTCAGTATTATATGATTAATATATGCTAAAGGGGCGAAGCCCACATCAAAATTATCAAATTACATCACAAATCTCGAATTCGGCCAAACCCGACCTCCGGGTCCATGTCTCAGAACTCGACAAAAATCACAAAATTAGAATCCTTACACTCTCACGAGTCCATACGTACCAAATACATCAAAATCCGACGACAAATGACCCCTCAAATCCTTAAATCAAAGTCTCAAGTTTCCAAGCCCTAACCCCTCAAATTACACCATTAAATCCCACAAATTTCATGATTAATCAGTAGAAAAATCATCACAAACACAAGAAATGAAGTCCAAGTAACTTACCCAATTGATAGCCTTCGATTTCCTCTTAAAATCACTACTCAGAAGCTCCAAACTGTCCAAATATGGTGAAAAATGAGTGAAAAATCACGAAGGCAACCTTTTATAGGTTCTGCCCAGCACATTCCGCTTCTGCGGAAATTATCTCGCACTCGTAGACCGCTTTTATGCCCAAAAATCCGCACCTGCGAAATTCACTTAAGCCCTCAGGCACCGCACCTGCGGGCTCGCAGCTGCGGTCCAACCCTCCGCTCCTGCGATCAATGCCTCTTATGCGATTTCCTTTCCGCTTTTGCGACTCGCACCTGCGGTCCTCAATCCGAAGGTGCGGTTATGACAGAAAGACAACAGCTTCAACGGCAACTCCAATTTTTCCAACTCTCCGATAACCATTCGAAATCATCTCGAGGCCCTCGCGACCTCAGCCAAACGTACCAACAACTCACATATCATTATTCAAACTCAATCAAACCTTCGGAACACTCAAAACAACATCAAATCACCAAGTTAACCCGAAATTCAAGCCTAGGAATTTCTAAACTTCCGAAATTCGCCAACGATGTCGAAACCAACCAAACCATGTCCGAACGACCTGAAAATTTGCACACACATCACAAACGACTCTACGATCTCATTCCAACTTTCGGTCTTCCATTCTGACCCCGATAGCTAATATTCTACTGTCGACCGAAAATCGCTAAAAAATCAATTTCGCCAATGCAAGCCTAATTCTACCACAGACCTCTAAATAACATTCCGAATACACTCCTAAGTCCCAAATCAACGCGAAGCTATATGAACCATAAAAACCACATTCCGGGATCATATACCTATATGTCGACTTCCGGTTGACTTTTCCAATTATTGAACCAAGTTAAGAGACTAAGTTTCTCATTTTTCCCCTCAACCACTCCGAATCCGAGCCAACCAATCTAACACAACATAAAAGAGCTGAACCACACAAAAATGAAGCAGAAATGGGGGAAACAGGGCTAAAACTCTCGGAACGATCGGTCGGGTCGTTGCAACTTTGCTGGAACTCCAGCATAATATACTGGAGTTCCAATATATTATAATGGAATTCCAGTATATTATGCTAGAGTATTTTCCGGATTTTGAACAGTGTTTTAGTTCAAATTTATCTTTACATGAAAAAGTGGCTAAATTTCTATTACTTTTAAAAATACGACTATTTTTGAATGACCACTTGCAAATCTCACTATTTTTAAATTTCTTCCGCAAAAGTCTCCTATTTGTGCAAACACCCATTATGATTTATGAAACAGGAGAAACGAAGAAAGAAGTTCAAAAATGAAATGTCTTTTTCTTAATAGAGCCCAACTTTATTGGGTTATCCACTCCGCCCTGGGCATGGGCTAAGATATGATGCATCTTATTAGTGCCCATTTCAGAACATCATTTTTCGTGCTCGCAAATACGAACAATAATAAAACTCTAGATGATCTGCTACGAATGGAGGGAAAATAAAACTCAGCTATATTTACATTCAATACATGCGATGAATATAACTCAATCAAGAACATGTGTTAATAGAGGACAGCTAGTTTATTAGATGTTACAAATAGACAAATCAAAATTGTAATGTCACGAGTTCGCGTAACAATTGAGGTTTAGCTACTATTTCCAGTTGGAACTTATGAATTCCCTATCAATATGTAGGAAACGAAAATGAGAAAAGAAAAGAGAGTCTCTTGGTTCAAGCTGCTTGAAAAGGTTATTGTTGAGTTGGTTTACAAATTCTGGAGATGAAAATCATGACAAATACAGTCTAATTTATGGTAAAATACAGAAATAGTCTCAATAAATCTATTTTACAGTAATAGTGTTAAATCCTAATAAATTCAACTCCATGACAAGCTGAAGTTAGAGGCGAGTATGTTTGAATCTTTGGTGGTTCCAACTTTTTTTTTTTTTTTTTTTATAATCATGTCTGATGGGCTATATTCTGTTTTGATGATCTAACAAACTTTTACGTGCTGAAAATCAGAAAAAGGACTTGATGTGTAAACAACACAAGCACAAGTAGTTAGCTCCAACTCCAGGAATTCCGGATCATACAATACCGGATGAGGATGGACCAGCTAAGGGACCTGATCCCTTAGCAGACTCGTCGAATAAAGTACAAGCTAATTTGACAATTGTAAAAAGCTGTGACAGAAAAGGTGACTGTCTGCTACTGTTCACGCTACAGTGTAGCAACAGTGCAGCAGTCACTTCCTAGTGGTTGAGCTGTGTACCTTCAAGATCTTTGACATCCTTCTTGGAATGTGTAATGGTGTATAATATCTTGAAGAAAGAAGAACAACATATTCACTTGAGCATTTACTATTATTCTTCAAGCATTGAAGATCTGCCCAACAATTGAAAGCTCAAGTGTGTCAAGAACAAGAAGACAACTCCACTAAAGAGGACCACTTTCATTGTGTGTCTTAGTCGTCCATTAGTTGAGTTGTGATCTTGTGTTTTGCTTTTTATTGCATCCTATCTTGCTTTCTAAGAAGCCTTGTAATAGGAACTCTAAAACCGTATTTCATTCATGATCTTATGTGACTAGGGTTAGTCATAAGTCAAAGTCTTTGTAGCTAGAAGAGTTACAAAGTAGCTTGTAGTCAGTACTATAAGTTAGTGTGTGAAAGTCTTTGTAAGAGTGCTTTACAAAGTGGCTTGTAATAGTGTAGATTACAAGTTAGTGAAGTTGAAAACCTACAAGAGTAGGTTGTGGTTTTTGTCTCCTTACTCATTTTTTAGCACGTAGTTCTGTGAAAACTAGTAGAGGACCTGGTCTCTCTACTGGTTGGTGGACGCTATAAAACCTTCAATTGGTATCAGAGCAGGTTCTTTCTGAAAGGTTAACACCTAGAAAGGATCTCTAATGACTGCTCCACCAAATTTTGAGGAAGGACAATCAACCAACAGACCCCCAAGATTCAACGGCCAATACTATGTTTGGTGGAAAACAAGAATGCATGATTTTATCATGGATGAAGAATCCGAGCTTTAGGAAATCATTTGTGATGGCCCTCATGTGCCATTAAAAAATCTTGGAGAAGCAGGTCCTCTAATACCAAAAATCAGAAAGGAATACGATGAGGCAGATCGAAAAGCTGTGGAAAAGAACTTTCGCGCAAAGAAAATTCTTGTTTATGGCATCGGACCTGATGAATATAATAGGATCTCTGCTTGTCAGTCAGCTAAGGATATCTAGGATGCCCTGCAGACGGCACACGAAGGAACAACACAAGTAAAGCAGTCCAAGATAGACATGCTCACTACAGAATATGAACTGTTCAAGATGAGGGAAGATGAGTCCATACAGGACATGCATACCAGGTTCACCTCTATCATCAATGAACTTCATTCTCTAGGTGAAGTTATTCCCATAAACAAACTCGTGCAAAAAATCTTAAGTGTTCTGCCGAGTTCTTGGGAAAGTAAGGTGAACGCTATCACGGAAGCAAAATATCTGCAGACCTTAACTATGGATGAGTTGATAGGTAATCTGAGGACATATGAGATGAATAAAAAGAAGGACATTGAAATAAGAGAGTCGAAGAAGGAGAAGAACCTGGTTCTTCAGGCGGAAAAACTTGAGTCAAGTGAAGAAGATCATGACATGGCCTATCTCACCAAGAGATTCCAAACAATGGTGCGAGGAATGGTGGGATACCTAGAAGAGGGAGCTCAAGCAAGCCCAAGAATCATGATCTATGTCATAAATGTGGAAAACCTGGACACTTCATCAAGGACTGACCGCTATTGAAACAGGACAACTACAAATACAACACATACAAGGTTGCAAAGAGGAACCAGGTTTCAGAAAAGAGATTCAGTAGAAAAACTGCAGCTGACAATGTTGTGAGACAAGCTCTTGCTGCTTGGGGAGATTCATCCAGTGAATCAGAAGAGGAACCTGAAGCGGAAAATAGCTCCATGATGGCAGTTGAGAGCAAGGCTAAGGAGTATGACTCGTTGTTTACTCTCATGGCTCAATCCGACGAAGAAGATGACACCGATGAGGTAAATTTCAGGGATGTTCAGAGAAATCTAAGATCCTACTCTCCTAAAAAATTAATTTCATTGTCGAATGTTCTCATTGATACCTATTATAGCTTAATGAAAGAAAAAGATTCACTGACCTTAGAGCTAGCAGAAGCTAGCAGACCAGAGATGACCTAGTCGTGTGTGTGGTTGACCTCAAAGAAACCGTAGGAAACCTTGAAAAATAAAATGAGACTCTAAGGTGCAAAATCAACTGTGTTGAGAACGAAAGAGACGACCTAATGGTAGTAGTTGTGGATTTTAAGGATACCATAAAAGGTCTTGAAGAGAAAAGGGAAGAGATAGAGAAAAAAAATAGTGAGTCAGAAAATGAGAGAGATGATTTAACTATAGTAGTGGCAGATTTGAAAGAAACAATAGAGAATCTAAGTAGTGAAAAGATGTGGTTGAACTTGAGAGTAGATACTGTTGAGAAAGAAAGAGATGATCTTCTAGTAGTAATCACAGATTTAGAAGAAACTATTCAGGGACTAAGACTAGGACCTGGTTCATCAAGTGTAGATAAAGGGAAGGAAATAGCTAGTGAAAAATATGTCAAGCTTGAAAAGGAATTGAATGAGGTAAAAAATAGACTGTGCAGTGAGTTTGAGAAAAACAAGGAGTTGCAAGCAGAAGTAAGCAAACTAACATCTGATCTTAAGAAATCCTTGAATTGAACTTGGTCCACAAACGCTGTCACTGCTATGTATTTCAACAACTCTGGGAACAAGCATGGAATCGGGTTTCAAAAGGAGAAAACTCCCTACAACCCTCACAACAAGTATGTTACAGTCCCTTACAATTGGCTTTGTACCCACTGTGGGAACAACGGGCACTTCAAGGAAAGTTTCCCAGCCAAGGACCTATCAGTCCAGAAAAATAAGATGTTTGCTGGAGGAAGAAACACTAAGAAAGGACCTGGTCCCAGCAAGAAAAATAAACTCTTGCCGGCATGGACTATAAGAGTTCTTATTCATCCCTTTCCTAACTAAAAGGGGACCAAACTTGTTTGGATTCCTAAATCTAACCATTGATTTATTTGTGCAGGGATCAGTGAGGGGAACTAGGCTACAATGGATCATGGACAGCGGATGATCAAAGCATATGACTGGAAATACCATGGACTTACTCTCATTGAAAGCTCTGCAGGGAGGGGATGCATCCTTTGGAAATGGAAAGAAGGGATACATCCTTGGTGTTGGAAGAGTTGGAAGGTCTCTGGAGCACTCAATAGAAAATGTATACTATGTGGATGGCCTGAAATATAGCCTATTGAGTGTCTCTCAAATCTGTGATAAAGGAAATAAAGTGGAGTTCTTGTCCAAAGTGTGCACAATTACGAGTCTAGTAACTGGGGAAGTAGTGTTGATAGCCAAGAGATACAAGAACATCTACGTTGCTGATTTCAAATCTGTAGAAGCAGGTGAGGTGAACTGCCTAAAGGTAGTTGAAGATGATGCTGAGCTTTGGCACAGAAGACTGAGACATGCCAGCTTCTCTCTGTTGAACAAACTGATAAAGAAGGACCTGGTTCGTGGTCTTCCTAATTCAAAGTTCAAGGATCACAAGGTATGTGATTCATGCGCAAGAGGGAAACATGTGAAATCATCTTTTAAACCAAAGAAAGATGTTAGCACATCCAGGACTCTTGAACTCATCCACATAGATCTATGTGGACCAATGAGAATTCCAAGTAGGGGTGAAAGAAATACATTTTTGTGATTGTGGATGACTACTCTAGATTCACTTGGACATTGTTCCTTCGTTCAAAAGAGGAAACATTTGAGGTATTTGCGGCCTTTGTCAAGAAAATTCAACTGAAGATGAACATGAAAGTGGCATGCATCAGGTCTGATCATGGAACGGAGTTTGATAATGCAAGATTTGATGAATTCTGTAATAAAAATGGAATCACACACAATTTTTCAGCTCCAAGAACTCCCCAGCAAAATGGTGTTGTGGAACGAAAGAACATGATTCTGGAGGACATGGCTGATCGCAAAAAACTTTTGGGCCGAGGCAAACAATACTGCCTGTTACTTGGTGAACAGATGTATGATCAAGTCCTTCCTGAACAAGACCCCATATGAACTGCTCAATGGAAGAAAGCCCAAAGTGACTCATCTAAGGGCTTTTGGCTGCAAATGTTATGTTCTAAATAATGGGAAAGATCAACTGGGAAAGTTCGATGCCAAGAGTGATAAAGGAATTTTTCTGGGCTATTCCTCTCAAAGAAAGGCGTACAAAAAGTGTATAACAAAAGAACTCAATGTGTGGAGGAGAGTGTTCATGTACTCTTCAATGAAACTCCCTTCTCAAACAAGGACAACAACGGTGATGATCAAGACAACGAACCACTCTTGGTTCCAGGGAAATCTCCGATGTATCAAATGGCAAGGCTGATATGATGAGCCAAACAAAGGAGACAGTGGAAGGCAACTCAACCTCTCCCTCAGGACCTCATGAGGAACCTGGTACTCCTATCTCCCCCATAGAAGCTGAGGAAAGAGTTGGAGACGTAGTGGAAAGCACTCCTCAAGTTGCAGAACATGAGTCACAAGGAAGCCCAACTAACATACCAAGCGCTTCCACTAATCAGCTACAAGTTCCAAAATGGAAGCATAAAAGCTCTCATCCCATTGATAACATAATCACCCCTCTTGATTCCGGAATCCAAACTAGATAAAAAACTAGAAACTCCCTAGCCTTCTCAGCCTTTCTGTCCCAAATAGAACCCAAAAATATCAAGGAAGCCCTGAAGGATGCAGATTGGATCATTGCTATGCAGGAAGAGCTTCATCAGTTTGAGAGAAAGAAAGTATGGCATCTGGTACCTCGACCTTCAGACAGAACCATCACAGGAACCAGGTGGGTATTCAGGAACAAACTTGATGAGAATGGAAAAACTACCAGAAATAAAGCCAGGCTTGTGGTTCAAGGATACAACCAAGAAGAATGGATTGATTATGATGATACTTTCGCTCCTATGGCTCGCATGGAAGCCATTAGAGTTCTCATTGCTTTTGCATCTCATATGGAATTCACATTGTTTCAAATGGATGTGAAAAGTGCATTCTTAAACGGATTCCTCAAGGAAGAAGTTTATGTCAAGCAACCCCCTGATTTTGAAAGTCATGTTCATCCAGAAAATATCTTCAATATGGACAAAGCCTTGTATGGCTTGAAGCAAGCTCCCAGAGCTTGGTATGAAAGGTTGTCCAAGTTCCTACTAGACAATGGATTCTCTCGAGGCAAGATTGACAACACCTTATTTCTGAAGAAACGAGGAAGGAACCTTCTTATAGTCCAGGTGTATGTTGATGACATTATCTTTGGGGCTACAACAGAATCACTGTGTAAGGAATTTGCAATGCTCATGGGAAGTGAGTTCGAGATGAGCATGATGGGGGAACTGAACTTCTTCCTGTGTCTTCAAGTGAAGCAATCTTCTAAGGGAACATGCATCAGTCAACAGAAACATATCAAGGAACTGCTTAAGAGGTTTGATATGGAAGACTCTAAAGTGATTGACACACCCATTGCACCGGCTACCAAACTTGATATGGATGATTCTGGCTCTCCTGTGAATCAAACCATGTATAGGGGAATTTTGGTTCTCTTCTCTACCTCACATCAAGCAGTCCAGACATTGTATTCAATGTGGGATTGTGTGCAAGGTTCCAATCCAATCCTAAAGAGTCGTATTTGAAAGCTGCAAAGAGGATCCTACATTATCTCAAAGGCACACAGGACCTGGTGCTATACTATCCCTCAGGTGACAACTTCAATCTTATTGGTTATGCTGACGCAGATTATGCAGGATACCTGGTGGACAGAAAAAGCAGTTCAGGTATGGCTCATTTTCTTGGATCGTGCCTAATCTCTTGGGGCACAAGGAAGCAGAACTCAGTGGCCTTGTCCACAGCAGAAGCAGAATATGTTGCAACTGCATGTTGTTGTGCTCAATTGCTGTGGATCAAACAACGACTGGAGGACTTTGGAGTGTTTATGGACAGCATTCCACTGCTATGTGGCAATACCAGTGCTCTCAATATGGCAAGGGACCCGGTGCAACACAAGAGAACCAAGCACATTGATGTGAGACATCACTTTCTCAAAGACAATGTTGAGAAGGGACACATAAGTATAGGTTTTGTTGCACTGAAGATCAGTTTGCAGATATATTCACCAAGGCACTAGGCAGGGAACATTTTGAGAAAAATCGAATGGCTCTGGGCATGCTGAGATCACACTAGGGATCGGTTCTCCGTATTGGCTATGAGTGTCTTACTCAGGTACAGATGGCTAAGGTGTTTTATGGCAAGGTATAACTCACATCAATACCGTTGCAGGTAGACGCATGATGCTTATAGAATTTAAGGAAATGGCATTGTAGAACACAAAGAGACTGAGCATTTTTTTCTTCAAAAAAAAAAAAATCAACAACAACATCAAGTACGGGACCTGGTCCATGCTTCCCAGGTTAGTAGCTATGTGTATCCTATCCCTCTTTCTAAAAGTAACTGCATTAAGTACTGTTGCCACACCGTCGCTATTTCAAAAGACACATCCATCACATCTATCACTCCACCCTTTCAAATCCCTCTGCCTATTTCCCTCTTCCCAAAATTCCTACCGCTAGTTGAACCAGTTCCTTCACCTTTCATTACTCTAATCACTATAAACTCCCTCTCCTCCAACCTATCTCTACACACTCACTCCTACGAACAACCCTCCAGTTTCTCTCTTTCTCTTACTTCCCTACTAACCTGCATCAATGGCCTCCTCAAATGAACTCTCCCTTTCCCTCACCACTGATCTCAACACCACTCCAGTGGAAGATCAGGAAACACCTCTTCTGGAGGAATCCATCTCAGCCTCCACTCCATTATCTCCTCCACCTGAACCAGAAGCTCCTTCTTCCTTCTCTCCTCTAGTGGATTCCCCACAAAAAACCCTCACTACTGAAACCACCACTGTACCTCCTCCAGCGGATTCCCCACAAAAAACCCTCACTACTGAAACCACCACTGTACCTCATCCTTCCCTTATATCACCATCTGAGCCCTTCACCACTGAAGTATCTCATGTCGCTGAAGTTTCAGAAGACGACCCCGATCAGTACATCAATTTCTCTTCGACTCCCATGGAATCTCTTGAAAAGGAGGCAGCAGAAAATATCATGGCCATCGCATCTGAATAATCCCCCTCTGAAGGCACCCACTCTCCTCCTGCAACACAGGGAGCATCGTTGTCCATCTTAGAGGAGGAAGGAACAAGGGTCCCTTTTGAGTCTCCTTCCCATGAGGTCACACCTTCTAAACCTAGTGAGGGACCTGCTTCTACACCATCTCAGTCTCCTCAAGACTAGATCTTCTACACACCCTCACGTGAGTCCATTCCTCCGCGTGAGGAACCCATGAATGAGGATGATAGGATGACATTGTGATGAGTGCTCGCTTCAAACTTCGTCACAACATTAGCACTCTAGCCCCACCTGTTAAGCGTCCCTCAACCAGGCTACAAAAGAAAGAGGTTGTCAATCTGGCTCTGGAAAAGATTAAGAAGAGTAACAAAAAGAAGAAGAAGAGGCTGGTGAAGGATGGTCAAATAGTGGGGGACAAAGACATCCCTGTGGTGGCGGTAGAGGATGACACTATTGAGGAACCTAGTTCCTTAGTAGAACGGAAGAAGTCTGAGTCTGGTCAACGTAATAAAAAGGAGTCTGTGACAAGTGATGTGAAGAACAAACAGAAGGTGGTCGGGGACACAAGTGAGAGGAAATCTATATCTGCTAGTTCAAAAGGAAAATTTGTGAAGGTGTTAGGGAAAACAAAGTGCGAGGAAGAAACTGCGGTGGAACCTAGTACTGAGATGCCCATTCCTTGTAATAGTGGGAAGTGGAAGGAAAATGTTCAAAAACAAAGTGTGTTGTGGGGTCGTACATTTGATCCTGAGATTCTAGAGATGCCTGGCATGAGTCAACTCATGACCATGGTTGAGTTCCAAAAGTGGGAACACCTGTTTAATGTGAGTAATCCTAAGGTCTATGAAGATGCTGTGAAAGAATTCTATGCTACCTTCTTCACACCTAAAGATGGTCATGTTTGTGTACTGGTAGGGGTGTGGACATAGTCATTGATGACACTGCTCTAGGGGCACTTCTAGATGTTCCATAAGAAGGGTTATCCTCAGTGGATCCTAACAAGTCTGCGTGTAGTGGTGATTTTTGGAGAGCTATAGTTAAACCAGGGATAGTCCAGCAAGGGGAACGGGTTCACAAGAAGGCTATGTTGCCTGTTTACCAACTCCTCTTTGAGCTGGTGAACAAAGTCCTTCTTCCCCGAGCTGAGCGACGCTCTATTGCTTCCCGAGCAGATTTGATTTTGATGGAAGCCATTGACGACTTCAAGCCTGTCAACTTGCCTGCTCTGATGATAAGTCATATTGATAAGGTTGTCTCGGTTAAGGATGGGAATCATGGTCTCCCCTATGGATTCTTGCTCACTCGCGTCTTTAAGCACTTCAAGGTTCCACTCAGCAATCCTCGGGTTGGGACTTGCAAGCAAAGCTTCTCCAAGACCACTCTTGAAGAATGAGAGTGCATTGAAAAAGTTGGGGGCAGTTCTTCGAAAATCTCTTAGATGATCAATGCCCTGAATGTTTCACATGATACGATCAAGAGGTTGAAGGCTCACAATTCCATCCTCGAAGTGTCCAGTCTAGTTGTAGAGGACCCTGGTACGAGTAGTGCCTTAAATGAAGAAGTGGATCGCTTGACTAAGGAGAATACTGAGCTTAAGCAACAGGTGGAGAACCTCAAAGACAAGCTTCTCGAGGAGCAGTCTTCTGCGAATGCCCGCATAGACCTGGTCCTTTGAACCATCTCTGCTTCCTCCTCCAAGCCCTCCTCCTCTAGTGCCTCTTAGGATTTGTCCTCCCCAGTTCTTTTATGATGTGTAGTGGCTGTTAGTTTTTATGCTTTTCTTTTTGTGTTTGGGATGTGGATTTCACCTAGCTGCTCCTACTTGACAAAATCCAAATGACGTTCTTTGCTCCTAAAGCAGAGACTTCCTTTTGTTTTCAACTATTTCTTAATGCAATCAGTCTTTTTATGTTCTCGTTACTGTGTTTCTGCTTTACTATTCTGTTTCTATCATGTTGTGTGCACATAAGGGGCATGAGTTAACTGTATCGGACTTCCTTATGTCTTCTTCCTGGGTATGCCTTTTTATGATGCCAAAAGAGAGAAGTTAAGGGGAAGCTTATCGACAGAGGGAAGTCAAGGGGAAGCTCATCGACAGGGGGAACTCACATTGACAAATGGGAACTTGCTGAGAACCCGATCGATCATTTGTTATGTATCTACTGGTGTCAGTTTACAATTTAACTGCTTCCCAACTTTAAAAGTTTGTCATCATCAAAAAGGGGGAAATTGATGGGTTATATTCTGTTTTGATGATCTAACAAACTTTTACGTGTCGAACCAGAAAAAGGACCTGATGTGTAAAAAGCACAAGCACAAGCAGTTAGCTCCAACTCCAGGAATTCCGGATCATACAGTACCGGATGAGGATGGACCAGCTAAGGGACCTGATCCCTTAGCAGACTCGCAGAATAAAGTACAGGCCAATTTGACAGCTGTAAAAAGCTGTGACAGAAAAGGTGATTGCCTGCTAGTGTTCACGCTACAGTGTAGCAACAGTGCATCAGTTACTTCCTAGTGGTTGAGCCGTGTACCTTCAAGATCTTTGACATCCTTCTTGGAATGTGTAATGGTGTATAATATCTTGAAGAAAGACGAACAACATATTCACGTGAGCATTTACTATGATTCTTCAAGCATTGAAGATCTGCCCAGCAATTGAAAGCTCAAGTGTGTCAAGAACAAGAAGACAACTCCACTAAAGAGGACCATTTTCACTGTGTGTCTTAGGCGTCCATTAGTTGAGTTGTAATCTTGTATTTACTTTTTATTGCATCCTGTCTTGCTTTCTAAGAAGTCTTGATAGGAACTCTAAAACCGTATTTCATTAATGATCTTGTGTGACTAGGGTTAGTCATAAGTCAAAGTCTTTGTAGCTAGAAGAGTTACAAAGTTGCTTGTAGTAAGTACTATAAATTAGTGTGTGAAAGTCTTTCTAAGAGTGCTTTACAAAGTGGCTTGTAATAGTGTAGATTACAAGTTAGTGAAGTTGAAAACCTATATAGTTTTTGTCCCCTTAAGAGGAATTTTTTCACGTAAAAATCCCTTGTCTCCTTACTCGTTTTTTAGCACGTAGTTCTGTGGAAACTAGTACAGGACATGATCTCTCTACTGGTTGGTGGACGCTAACAAATATTCAATGTCTGAATCAGCTTATGCGACCTTAATTAATTTGACAGGTACCTATTAATTTCCACAAACTTATATATGGAATTTGGACAGATATTTGATGGGAGTCACCAACAATCAAAATACGTCGCTGATATATGTCCATCTCAATTAGGAGACAAGAATACAGTGGACAAATCTCACAAATGTGAAGTCATTTTCTAGCTATTTACTCCATCAGCTAAAGCTGGCAAGTGTGCGTTCAGCTTTCGTCGTGAAATACACAAAGCTATGAACATAGGGTTGACGAATAAATATCGTACGATATAAGATTACGAACAAAGATACTTTTCAAATATATTGACTTTCACAACTAAATTTACGTTGGAGTATACAAATGTATATCAAAGATATATCTATCTATATTTATATCTATCTATCTATATAATTATAAAAGTATGAATATAATATCGGATTACAAAAATAACCTTATAATATTAAGCATAATAACTCACAATAAAAGGACATAATCGGAATTCTAAACATTTGTAATCATATGAGTTTTAGTACATAATACTACAAGTTAGGAATCCTATATGATTACCTTTAGGAATCGTATTAGTATAATTAATTTAGAGCATAGACATATAATACTACATGTTAGCATACAAACCTAATATCTTTAGGAACACATTTGGTTTTCTATTAGTATAATTACTTCCGGAATAGAGACATACTTTTAGTCATGTAATCCTACTTTTACGATATACTTCTTTAAAATTTCTATTACTAACTTAATTTGAAAACGTATTATAATGTACTAATTTAATTTGAGAATGTATTATATTGTTCAATTCATTTAGAAAAATGAGAGCCTATATTATTGACAATATAGATACACCAAAATAGTCCTAAAATATTAAATAGAAGAACTCATAGGGAAAGAAATAACTAAAAGAGCATATTTTTTGGTTTACAATATCTTCTCTGTTAATTTTAATATTTAATATTTTAAAATTTAAATTTTATCTATTAAATTCTTATTAAACATATATAGGAAGGTTTAATAAAATCAATTTCATAAGAATCCTCCATATTGACAGTAAATTACCCCTCCATAATATCCAATACTAAAAGAAAATAAAAGTAATATTAAACGGATTGCGTAAACCGTTGAAATTGAGAAAAAATATCTCCATAATATATTTTTATATTATAATTAAACTATTTTCCTACTCATGAAATAATATATTTTTTAATCAATTTTTTGTGTAATATTGAAAAATATATCCAACTATTAAACAACAACTAAGAAATATTTAAAAATACAAATGTGTGAGAAATAGAAAGAAAAATGGTTGGTAAACGTCAATACTACTAATGATTCTGCAAACATAAAGATTTAAAAGTAGAATTTCAAATCGATCTTCTTACTCTTTGAAAAGAAAATTATGGTGGGTAAAATTATAATTAAGATTAAATCTTCAAAACATGAGTAACAACAACAACGGCCCAGTAAAATCCCACAAATTGGAGTCTGAGGAGGATAGTGTGTACGCAGACCTTACCTCTACCCCGATGGGGGTAGAGAGACTGTTTCTGATAGGCCCTCGGCTCAAGAAGACAAAAATAAAACAAGAAGAGATAATATATCAGTATCATCAACAGAAACCATAAAATAAGTACAACAACATAAAAACCATAAAATAAATAACATGTAATAATAATAACCAGTAATTAAGGCTCGACGCTATGAAAAACAGAAAGGATGTTGTGGACACAAATAATTAAATCTTTCAATTAATTATTTAGTAAGAGAATCCAATTCAATTATTTTTTAAATGTATCATATGAGTAAAAATATTTTTCAAGTTAAGAAAAATCTTAGGATACATAAATTTACTCCATAAAAAGAGCGGTAAAGATTAAAAAATTAGAACACAAAGTAAAAAAATGCTATTATAGTATTAAAAATTAAACAGTCAGAAGGGTGTATGTTGAAGCACAATCAAAGCTAAATCCTGAACAAGAACAAGCTTTCAAGACTATATTATAAAGAGTCGACTCTTATAGCGGGATTATCCTTTGTGGATGCCTCCAGCGGAATGGAAATAATATTTCTACGTCATGCATTACTTGCAAATGTCAAATCAAGAGGCATGGTATTGTTAGGAATAATACCAATGGTGTACCAACAACGATTTTGTCATGAGACCACTCATTGTAGATTTGATATACCTATTCAAACAACTTAAATAACCATCACAAATATATCAAAGCACAACAACAATGCTAAATATATAAGGAAAGAAAAATTGATAATATGGGATGAAGCGTAGAAAAATTGATAATATGGGATGAAGCGTTTATGACTAAGTGTTAAATGATTGAAACAATTTCCTCTTGAGATATATTGGATACCAGTCAACCATTTGGTGAAAAACTAATGGCTTGGAAGGTGATTTCTGTCAAGTACTATCAATAGTTACAAAATCAACGAAAGCAGAGACTGTAAAAACTAGATTGCCAAAATTGTACTTATGGCCTCAAAGGAAAAAGATTCACTAACAAGAATATAAAGTAAGTCAGATCCAATATTTAGTAATTTCTTGCTTCGTGTCAGAAACGAAGAAGAACATTTAATAAAAGATGATTTTGTTCTTCCATAACACTTGGTTATCAATCCCAATTGTAATTGTAGTGCATTTAATAAGGAAAATATTTCTATCAATAGATTAATACAATTTGTGCAAATTGCATGATAGAAATTAAAAAGTTATCTTAGCTAGCAGAAATGAATATATTGATCAACTTAATAAAAGATTGATTGCGAAATTTTATGGTAAAAATAAGATATTTTTCACTTTTTGACTCAGCAAAATATGATACCAGTAATTATTACCTGGAAGAATACTTAAATACTTTAATACCAAATGGCCTTTCTACTATATATTTTTGTTGTCAAGTTTATTTTTTCTTATATATGTTAGTGTCACCATATATGTAATAAACTAAGTTAAAATTGATCTTCAATTGCATATAGATTGATTTTGAAGAAAACTATGTCCATCACACTGCTGAAAAGCTTAGGTCCGCTGAATAGCTTATGTAATAGCACATAGATGGTATATAGAAGTTTTGATAATAATGTCATACATGCAAAAATTATGATACTGATCAATGTGTTTCTAAGTATATTTTTATTCCCGAATTCAACTTTCGTCGTCCGATACTAAAGAATATTCTTTTAAATTTATGTGAAAATAATTTTAGATATGTTTATATTTTGCAATTATAATAAATAAAGCACAAGAACAAACATACAAAATATTGAACTAAATTTATCGTAATACGTTTTCTTGCACGAACAACTATATGTTGCATTTTCAAGAGGAATATCAATATCGTCAACAAGATTCTGGTTATGGCAGAGCAACCAAAGCATTAGAAGGAAACATACACAAAAAGAAATCATCTACAAAGAAATATTCGGTAAGATACCATCAAATTAAATACTTTTAAATTATAATACATAATTATCTAACTAACATGATTAAATTAACCATTTGTTTAAGTTCTAATGATGTCCTTTTATTTTGAATTCACATATTATATTAATGTAATAATAATTTTCGGCTTTCAAATAATTTAAATGATTAAATCATCACGTGCCATTATTAACATACGTATATTAGTATTATATATAAACCAAAACCAATCATTGAACAAGTTTTGTCACTTTTTGCAATGTCATTTTAAAACTTTTATTCTAATAAATACTTTTTTCGATTCACATATTTAGGACACGTGTGCTTTTCTAGGAGCATTTGAACTTACTTTCAAGAGGTTAGAGCTGTTTAATTGAATAAGGTTGAAGGGAGGAAAGGAAAACAAGAAAACTTAAGGATATGAATGCGAGTACAACTGTTTGTTTCACGCGTTTTCCGACAAAGAAATACACTCTTTGTGCCATATCAGCATTTAGGAGATTTAATTATGTTTCTAAAATGTCTCGGGTCATTGAATTTTGTTATTTGTTATTCAAAAGTTAATTTTTTTTATTACGTAAAAATTATTTAATTTTGTGTTCATTACACAAAATTCACTTTTCTTTTTTTTGTTACACAATAATCATTTTATTTTGCTCTAGTTATCACAAAAGTCATATTTTTACTTGAAACGTCTATTATACTCTTGATATTATATAAACCTTCATATTTATGTAATATCTTCTATATTATATAATATATTTTTACCCATATATTTTATTTATAAATAAAATAACATAAAATTATTTTATTTATTATTTTTATAATATATTCATATATTTAATTTTTTCTAACTTTAATTTTCAAGATATATTATCAGATATATCGTGATTTTTTTTCTTTTCTCTAGATTTTACTCGTACGTTGGGACAAAATTCGAATCAGTATCAATAGTACAAAATTGAAGGGACATGTTCCACGTGGACCTAAATTGGACATCTAAGCAGTAAGCATAGAGAATACGTTGCCTCTACGTTACTGGAAATTTATGCTTTGACATTCGGAATTGTCCCTGTCAAAGCATAAAAAATAAAAAAAATTATTTTATTAGTCGTAATAGTAGTTATTTCCACCTCAAACCCTCAAACTTGAGAGGAGAAACAATTTACCCCTTAAAACTAAGGTAAATTTTAGAAATGATTATATAATTATAATTTTTTTCATTTAAGTCATATAATTAAAATTATCACTAACTCAAGTAAATACCATAGCAATTGGCAGACACAACTTTCCGATAGTATTCTACATTTTTTTTTTTAATAAATAGTCCAATTAAAGAGAAATGATCCAATCCAATCCGAACCGATCTAATATTCATATACATAAATTAGAATAATACTAAAATTTCTTTCCCAATATACAAATTACTTCTATCTTTTATTTTCTTTTTGAAAATACATATTCTCCGAGCTCTCAAGCAGGATGTTGCTTATTCTTTTTTTGTTTCCTGTTGTTGCCTAGTAAGCAATATTTTGTCTACTGGTATTACTCAGTAGCAAAATTAATAGGTGACTAATATATATTATATGGCTTTTCCTAAGTAATTTTTTTCTTGCTTTCTTTGTAGTATTTTGCATGAGATTCTGATAAAGGGGGTAAACGAATATGAATAACCAGATATTTGAAACAATAATACTATTAATTTGAATGAAAATCATGAAAAGAAAAATAAAAGATAGAAGTATCGTGTATTTTGGAAAAATAATTCACTTTTATTTATTTTAATTTATATATATGGATACTGGTTCGGATTGGATTAGGTCATTCCAATTTTAATTGGGTTATTATTTATTAGACTAAAAGTTAAAAAATTAAAAATTGTGGAATACTGCCGAAAAGTTGTGTTTTCTTGTTACTATGATATTTGTGTGAGTTAAGTGGAAGAATTATGATTTTACTATTAGAAAATATAATTATATGACTTTAATTTAGTTTAAAAATCACAATTATACGACTATTTAAGAAATTTACCCCTTAAAACTATAATAGGATATGATACCCTTTTATGATGATGCATTATAAGTATTTATTAGAAAAGTTTCGGATTGTAATGAAAATCAGAACGTACTACAAAGTGCCACTAGAAGCACAACTTTTATAGTGATGCACATTAATTATATAAATAATTATCATGATCTTTTGCACTAATAAAGCAACCACGATTGAACTTGAACCTCTTAGAACTAAAGGATTAATGATACATTTAGAACCTTTTCTCCCATGAAAAGAGTCATCCAATAACACGTGAATATATACTTATCTATATCATAAAATAAAAAATAAAAAAAATTAGATTCTCCTTTCTTATTTTTTATTTCATAGTTATTAACTTTCTTTTTAAAAGATCTTTTTTAGGGTGGAATAAACTTGTAAACAACGAAAAAGGACAGAATTGAAACCTTATATCTAAATAACATAAAAGTAAAATTTGTTCTTACTAGATTTTGTAATTTTAATCCAAAGTTGAACTTATAATTTGCTTGTCAATCGTAATTGCCATTTAAAAGGAAGAGGGATGATTGAGTTGAAACTGGAAACAGCGGGGCCAGAATTAAGCCAACCATATTTCCCTATTTTATACGGCAGTATATAGAATTTAAGCTACTTTTCCACATAAAAATGATTAGACTAGAGGAATAAATATTTACTCACAATTTGGAGTCGTCTTTATTAGGGAGTGCTTTACTCCCAATGTAAGACTTTGCGACGCGAATTCGAATTTAATTAGACCCCAATATAAAAATATCAAACATTGGATAGAAAATAAAAAATAAAAAAAACTTGAATTTCAAACCACTTTGAGGTCGTTTGGTAGCTGGTTAGGAGATAAATTAAACATGTATTGGGGCAACACAACTTACACAATGTTTGGTAGACGTTAGTTATTTTGTACAAAATTTAACATAACTAATATCATGATTGGTTGTCGTTTTATAATTCTACATAAACAATTTGTGTATAAGTTATGAGTCGGTTTGTGTATTATTTTATGCGGGGTAAAAGATAGAATAACTAATACATATATTATAATACATTTATAAAATGTTGAAATGACAATTTACTCCTGTCACTTTACATAAAGACTTCCTTCGAATCAAACCCTTTTGGAGAGCAAGCATGGAGATACTGACGCCTCACCGCTAGACACTTTCTCTTCTCAATCTAGAGACAAAATCAATAAATAAGTATTTACTTTAAAATTTATATAATATATATTAATTTTTAATACAACAAACTAAATATTCAAAAAAATAATTCATGCATAATAAATCTATGTATAATTAATCCCTCGATTCTTCGTCATAACTAATACCTGCATAACTCTAACCCGCAACCAAACAACCCTTTGTGTATAAAATAAGATAGATATTGATAAAAGACTATAGGATGAAGAGGAGAAATTTTATTGTGTGCCTCATATAACTGACATTAGTTGTGTGAGGCTTCTTTTTGTCTCACAAGTTTGTGGACCCCAATCTTACACTTCTGAGTCAATAAAAATTTGAGTCCACAAAATTATGAGACGAAAAAAATATTTTATACAATTAGCGTCAGTTGTACGAGACACCACAATAAAATTTTCCGATGAAGAGATAGTATTTGGCTTTTATTTTGGACCTCAACTTTAATTTTCTTGAGAAAGTGTACTACTACTATTAAGTACGAAGTACTACGCCAATTACCAAAACTCAACCTTAACAAACTCGAAAACTACCTACGACCAAACCTTGTAAAACCACCCACCATCCTCCATGTCAGCTCAACCACCAAAACCAACCCATAATTCTCAACTCAAACCCATTTCCCCGCGCTTTCCACTTTCCGACACCTCCTCCGCCGCCCACCGTCGCGTCGCCATTGCCGTCGACCTAAGCGACGAGAGTGCTTACGCCGTCAAATGGGCCGTACAGAATTACCTCCGCCCAGGAGACGCCGTCATTCTCCTCCACGTCCGACCAACTTCCGTCCTCTACGGCGCAGACTGGGGCTTCTCCCCAAGTAACCAGGAACAAAGAATAGAACAAGATTACGATAATTTAACCAACACGAAAGCTACCCAATTGGCCTTACCTCTAGTGGAAGCTAACGTGCCATACAAAATTCACATAGTGAAAGACCGTGATATGAAAGAAAGGCTTTGTTTGGAAGTGGAGAGGCTGGGATTGAGTGCTATGATTATGGGAAGCAGAGGATTTGGGGCGACGAGTAGTGGATTTATTAGTAAAGGGAAACTTGGGAGTGTTAGCTATTATTGCGTTCACCATTGTATTTGTCCGGTGGTTGTAGTAAGGTACCCGCAAGAAGATGGCGACGGAGGAGTGGAGAAGAAGGCGGTGGTTGAGGCTGAGCTGCCACCTGTGCCGGAGGAGGAGCTAGAATATCATGATGCTGATGATGAGTTAACTAAAGGTACAATCTTTAATCCATTTTACTATTAACTCTTATAAATTATTTGCATATAATCATGCTAATTAAATGGTAATTGTTGGTAATTTTAGATAATAGAATTGATATGTAATCTTGAATAAACGGTAAGGTAATCCAAGCAAAATTATGCTAATACAAGCAGTGTATATAACTTAAATTCTTTCTAACACACACATATATATATATAGACACATATTTCTTGGTTTATATACTAAAATGTTTGCTGGTGCTGAAAAGTGCTAAAATGCAAGGAATGATCAAAGTCTTCAATGGAGAAATATTCTAGAAGAGTACTGGAAAGAATCGGTGAGCTGAGAGAAATGAGCAAGCTGCTGTTCTATTGCTTTCTTCTCCGATATATACTAGAACAGAAGTAAGAAGAGGACTATTGTGCAGTAAATGATTAATCTATTCTTAACTTAAAATTAAAAACTTTAACTAATCCTAACCACCTAACTAACTCTATCACTTGCGTGGCACATGCCATATTACAATATGCCCCCTCAAGTTGGAGGGTGCAAGACGTTGAACATTCCAAGCTTGCCAAGTAAGTGAATATGCTGAGCAGTCCCTAATGCCTTGGTCAGTAAATCTACCTACTGCTCCTTAGTGTTGACATGTATTGCCTTAATTGTTCCTTCCTTGATTTTGTCTCGAATAAAATGGTAATTTATCTCTATATGCTTAATTCTTTCGTGAAGAACATGATTTGCTGCAAGTTGAATAGCTGACTTGATATCACTACAACAAACACAACAATATCACCAATATTATCCCACACTGTAGGGTCTGGGGAAAGTAGTGTGTACGCAGACCTTACCCTTACCTTGTGAGGATAGAGAGGTTGTTTCCAATAGACCCTCGGCTCAGGAAAGCATAAGCACCACATTAATAAAAATATAGACAAAAAGAGACAATACCAAAAAGTTATATAAAAGTAAAATAAAAACAACAAGACAGTAAGGTGATCAACAATAAAAGAAAATAACGGTTAGTCATAAAAATCTACTACCAACAGAAAGTGAGACCGCGTGCCAATACTAGTGTTATGAACACTCTAGACTACCTACTTTACTACCCTAATTCTTGACCTCTATACCTTCCTATCAAGGGACATGTCCTCAGTCAGTTGAAGTTGCACCATGTCTTGTCTAATCAAATCTCCCCACCTCTTCTTTGGCCTGCCTCTACCTCTCCGTAGGCACTCCAATGTCAACCTCTCTCACTTACTCACCGGGGTGTCTGTGCTCTTCCTCCTCACATGACCAAACCACCTAAGTTGCGTTTCCCGCATCCTGTCCTCAATAGGGGTCACACCCACCTTATCGCGAATAACCTCATTTAAGATCATACCTAACCTGGTGTGCTTGCACATCTATCATTGAAGACTGTAATTGGTTGAACTATACCCACATCACACCCAGCTCCTTGAATAAACCAAGTAACTAGGTTACTTCAGCAATGCTGGCTACCATGCTTCTGCACTCTGCCTCTACTGAACTCCTTGAAACAATTTGTTTTTTCTTTGACTTTCAAGAGATCATTGAACCTCCAAACGTTATAACATAATCAATGACTGATCTCCTAGTATTTATACATGCAACCCAGTCAGAGTCACACCAACAAGTGAGTGTCTTTGCATAATCAGACCTCATCAAAATTCCTTGTCCTGGAGAATTATTCAAATATCTTACAGCCCTTAAAGCAGTATCCTAGTGAGACCTCTTTGGTGTTTGTATAAACTGGCTTAATGTCTGCAATGCATAGTTGATGGCTGGCCTAGTGACGGGGACATATAGAATCTTCCCAACCCGTCGCTTATAAGCACTAATGTTCTGCAGAGGTTGATCTCTTATAACCCCATTTGCCTGATCATACTCCATTGAGGTCAACTTTGAGTTTACTTCCAATGGCGTACTTGCAGGTTTGGCTCCACTTAGCCTCATGTCTGAGATTAGTTCCAGTATATACTTCTTTGATTCAACAACATTCATCTCCTAGATCTCAGAACTTCAATTCCTAGGGAGTATTTAAGCTCTCCTAGATCCTTCACCATGAAACTTTGATGCAGTACATCTTTAGCTTTCTTTATTAAGATAGAACTACCACATGTGATGAGGAGGTCATCTATACCAAAATGACCATTATTCCCTATTGACTTCTCAATGTAAATAATGAGTAATCATGATGACTTTGCACAAAACCTGCCTTCAATAAAGCTTCAATCAACTTGATATTCCACTGTCGTGAGGTCTGTTAAGTCCATATAGGGATTTGAGAAATTTGCATACCTTATGATCTCCTTGCCTTCTGAAGCCCTCATGTAACTCCATGTACATTTCTTCATTCAAATCTTTTTGTAAGAATGCATTATAAAACATCCATTTGAAATAGGTTCCAACCTCTTGATGCAGCCAATGAAATAACAGAACTCACAATGATCATTTTTGCCACTGGTAATGTATCATGGTAGTCTAAACCTTCCCTTTGGTTGTATCCTTTTGCAGCCGACCTTTCCTCAAATCTCTCTATTTCTCAATTTGCCTTGAACTTGATTTTGTACACCCATTTGGATCCAACAGTGTTCTTGCCTGCTGGTAAGTTCACTATCTCCCATGTGTTGTTATCTTCTAAAGCCTTTACTTCTTGATTAGCTGCTATCCACATGTTATCCTTCACTGCTTCCTTGAATGTCTGCGGTTCTGCTAATTGAGAAAACTTGGACAAGTACCATTGATAGCTTTTGTTGGTCTGATCACAGGTCAGGTAGTTTGAAATGGGATAATTACAACATGTGGTCTTCATTATTGTTACAGTCTTTCATCCATATTGTCTCCTTAACTTGCCTTGTGGATTTTCTATCAGGTTTTAAGTTTTTGTCACCTTCATCTTCCTGCATGTTGTTTGAAACTACATCATCATGATGTTCATCACTCTGTATACCTTCATGAACCTCTGCAATGCCCATATCCTCCACATATGGAGAAACTTCCTGAAGAACTTCATGCATTCCACCATTCTCCTGTAGTGGCGGTAGATTTTCCTACAGATCACCCTGTCTGTTGTCCTGCACACCCATCTCTTCTTATATTTATGTTGAGGCATTTGTATCATGCATACTACTGCTTGGTTGTGTATGCATAGGTGAGAACTGCAATGATCCTACCTCTACATATTCCTATGGACGCAAAGAATTATCGTCATTTTTCTTAGCAAATGGAAACTCTGATTCCTTGAATATAACATCTACTCGTAAAGAACTGCTTTGTGGCTAAATCAAGCAGAATATAGCCCTTTTGTGTTTCAGAATATCCCATGAGATTGGGTACTTTGACCCTCTCTGCAAACTTGTCTTCCTTGATCAAATTTGTTGCATAGCACAAATAACCCACAACTCTCAAATGTGTAATATTAGCCTTCTTGTGGTATAACAGTTCATATGGAGTTTTGCACCCTAGAACACTGGATAACAATCTATTAATCAGGTTACTATTATTTTAACACACATTCCCCAGTATCTTATTGGAACTTCTCCCTGAAATTCCAAAGCCATTGCAGTGTCAAGTATATATATGTGCCTTCTCTCCACTATGCCATTTTGCTGTGGAGTATAAGGGCAACTGCTTTGATGAATTATTCCAAGACATGTTAACAACTCTAAACATTGTGCATTAAAAAATTTAGATCCATTATCTGATCTTACCATTTTAATCGCAACACCAAACCGGTTTTGAACCGTGGTAATGAGGTGTTTTATTGTCACTACAGCTTCAGATTTTAGCTGCAAAAAGAACACCCATGTATATCTAGAGTAATCATCCATAACTGTTAAGAAGTATTGTTTCTTATCAAATGTAGCAATTTTATAAGGCCCTCATAGGTCCATATATACAAGATGAAACACTGCCTTTACTCTAGAATTGCTTAGTGGAAAATTCAACCTAGTCCGCTTTGCAAGTAGACATATCAAACAATTGTCTTGTGACATCTTGTTGTCATTATTATGTAAACTTATTACATGCTTCATTAATGATAAATATGGGTGACCTAGCCTGTTGTGACATACTTCACATGAATCTTTACATGTCCTGCTCACAACATTAAGTGTTTTTGTTCCGCTAGCCATTCCTCTAAACACAGATAAGCCTTTTGTTTCTCTATCAATCCATTTCACCTTGTCATTCCAAAGATCCTGAAAGACACAAAAATCAGGAAAGAAATTGGCATTACATTTCAGCTCTTTTGTTAGCTTTGCTACAGAAAGTAGATTAAACTTGAAGTTGGGAACATAAAGCACATATCTAATTTTTCTCCTATCCAATAATGTTGTACTACCAATATGAGCAATATCAGCCTGTTTCCCAGTTGGAAAATGTAACCTATCTCTATAAGTTTTTCTTGTACACTTAATACCTGGTAGTAATTCTAAATCGTAAGTAATGTGATGGGTAGCACTTGAGTCTACAACCCATTCCTTCTCCTATGTTTTCTGTGTAAAGCTGATCATCAAACAATTATCTTCACCTCTACCTTTCCATATTTTATGCTCCCCAGATTCCTTGTTCAGTAGACTCACAATTTGATTGTATTTGATCATTGGTGAAGTAATGATATCCCTTGTTCTCAGCAGCTCTAGAGGAGCTATCTCCTATATCCCGCATAAATGATGCACCTACATTTGCATTATTAATCATAGCCATGGGTTCTCTTCTCCAACCACTTGTTTTACCAGCACCATTGCCACCAAGCTTGCCAATATTAGAATTATTCCATCCAGGCTTACCAGCATTAGTGCCATTCCAATCATTTTGATTCCCAGTATCAGGAATCTGCTGCCAATATCCTTGAGTCCTTACTCCTTCACCATATCTTCTTTTTGGAACAAATTCAATAGGGCATACAATGAGCTTGTAATAATTCTCTTTAGTATGTCCTTTTAGATGACATAATTCACATTGAAGGTATTGTCTCCTTTCTCTTCCTCTTCCTGCTTGCATAGCTAGTGGCTCAACTTTATCAATGGTTACTAATTTCACAACCCAAAATTCGTAAAAGGTCGTGATGGCGCCGGACACCACTGTCGGGCAAGCCAACACTAAATAGTTAATTAAATTCTCATTTTAATAATTTTAAAATCCTAAATTTCCTTCAACTTAACTAGTAAAAGATAAACTTTACAGAATAATAATAATGTTTTCGAATTTCAATAATGAATATCCCATAATCACCCCAGAACTCGGTGTCACAAGTGCATGAGCATTTACTAGGAAATAAAATAAATACAATAACTGTGCGGAATATAAATTTTTGGACAGAAAAGAAAATACAAGTACTGGGAAGGAGACTCTGCTGGTTGCGGATCGTCTCATAAGATGTAGCTCACCTAAGTCCTTGTATCAACCACGCCGCTGCGCCCACAAGGCCAGTAGACATACATGCATGTACAACAATGTACAACAAGTGTAGTATGAGTACGAAAACAACGCGTACCTAGTAAGTCTACTCTGGAGTTGTCTGAAATTACTGTTTAACACCTCGTGCACCTGCCCCGGGCTAACATAACTCAGTTGAGAACATTAGCTCGAGATAATCTGAAGATTTTTCCCCTTTTACTTAACCAAATAGGCCTTAGAGCTCAATTCCAACATCTGAAATTCTCCGCCAGGCCTGCTTCCGTCATACGAACATCGTATCAACCTCTATGCGATGCACCAATACATGGTTGCATACATTTGCTGAATCCAACTATGCACTGCGTAACTTACATGACCATAGTAACCTCATCTGATAACAATAGCCGAAATTTCACGAATCTGATGCTCACAATGTACCTCAAGGCATACATAAGTCTTGTTCCAACTCTTGCAATACCGCCACGACGGAAGAGATGTGTAGAAATTCATAACCAACTGCCAAGTCAACAAATTATTAAATCTCACCTCTTGACTAGAATCATCACCCCATTATGAACCAAATATTGGTATTTGTTCTATAATATGCTTCATATAATCCGGTCGCACTGATCCCAGATCCAATAATCTCGTCTCACCCAGTACGAGCTGCTCAAGAAATAAGCCACTTCTGACACGACCAAAAGTCTCATATGATGCCATAATGTGCCAACAAGCTACCAACTCGAATGTGATACATAAGGAAAACGAACTCTGGAAAGGACTACTCAACCCATGCAACTAATTAGACAACCGAGAAGGTGTTATGAACCTTCCTCAGAAAATGGAAAATAAACACACAAAAATAGCTATAGGGGACTGTACTCAACATCACACTGTTGCGGCGTGCAACCCGATCCAAACAACATACCTGTGGCGGTGTGCCACCCGATCCACACATAAAATCTATATAATGAGATACTTACCGAGCTAGAATGCTCATTACCACAAAATACCCGAATATCGGCCACAAGCACGCTAAGTGCATAATACCATCCCTGGGGAGACAGATAGTGTCGTATGCTACCAAGCTCAAGCACCACTAATGTGCAATATATGATCTGAATCTCGAGAGACATCCTGCTCACATAACACCATCACTACGCGGAACCTCAACACATATGAAATTTATCAAGTTATTTCACAACTCACACGGCACAATATAGTATTACACAAAATAGCCGACGATGAAATAACATCCAACGTCCGCATACTCCTCCGTAAGGAGAGCCATGCTAAAATGAACACATTCGACCTAATATAGAGCCTATATTCACATTTAGATCCATCCACGGACCTCAAGCCGATTCTGATCGCACCATACCAGGCTAATAACCTTTCAAGGGTCCATAATAACCCCTTTTTTTCAACACATAAGAACAACCATCATATCCGGAACAAACTTCCACAATCCACGACCAATGAACCGAGCGCCCTCCAGGCATAAATTCTCAAATTAGCGATATTACCACAATCTTCATACTTGGTTTCAATCTTCAATCAATCAAGTGACTACATGTCATACTTTTACAATCTTCCTGTGGGACACGCTCCCCCGGCCTTCCGCACTCGACAACGAGTTTGCACATCCATACTACCGACCACACAAACGCTGTAAGGACATTCAAGAATTCGCAATCAGTATGCAAAGCCTCTCACACCCGACACCGATCTCAGGTGCCACTAAAGACAACACCAGCTTATTCTAACATCTGAATCCTTTCTCGCCCGTCCGAGCTCGTGCTATTCTTGCCAATACCAAGCCACAATCTTGAATCCTCAACTTTCGAATCCCATGCTACTTGATGCACTTAATCACGCCAATGCGCAAGAGTATACGAATTTCATCATAACTCCTGAACCACTAATAAGGTAAACACTTCACCATATAGAAACATTCTATTTAACTCATTTCAAGAGAACCATTGCGACACTTGACTGAATTCTCATATCCGCAGAAAATACCAACCTCAAGTAGTGGTCTAAACCACCATAACTCTTCCGGGATCCATCTATATATAACATGTCATAATACTTGAATTCCTCCAAATAAATCCATTGCGGCGGCCATCAAGCCTCTCACGTACCGCCACAAATTACATGCATAACTCAACGCGTTAAAGGAACTGATCATTGCCACCATCATGCCAATTCAACCATTGTTAGACGACTCGTCTTTTCCCAATCTATTCTTAACTTGCCTGAGAAATAATAATAGCTCCATTCATTACATCACGAACCTAAATCTGCACTCATCCCGAGTGACCTTATTTCACAAGACCACACTGTCCCAAATCCCACGAACCATCCCATACCCTCCTTGTGCGCATATTCGCATCTTCCACTGGTACACCCATTCTGATAATTCCTCTATGAGTCCGAAGTCATTTTCTCTCATTCCTCCAAATGCTACACTGCAAGCCGAAGATTTCACAGAACACTCCAAGACCCTTTTCATAATCCGCTGCAAAAGCTCGATTCTTAACCACACTGCGGGCTTGAAATCCTTAGGCACAACATTTTAGCTTTTGAATACACTAGGACTGTTGTTGAGAGTCACCCACTCTTACTTGGTCCCGAATATAATAAAATCCAAGGCTCTACTAGCATGAACCGATAAGGCCCAATATAGAACACATTCCTCAATCACCACTAATGTTTCCTTTCCCTTAGTTGTAATAGCACACCAATACACCAATGACCAGAAACCTCATAAGTAGATAACCAGGCAATCCAATTGTAGGCGGCGGGCCTCTCCCACTTAGCTCGAAGCTACCATTGTGTAACTCTGGAAACCACCAAGGTTCATTCTTCCTCTCTGACAAGACCTCGCGTCGTCGTCCTGCCAAATTCCTCGAAACCTTTTAACGATGCTGCACCGAGCACAATCACTATGAAACTAATAAACCATCCCGGGTCCATGCCCATTCACCAGTTGTACAAACCTGTTCACTCCCCATTGACATCAACTAAAGGTCCGACAACACATTCGAATCCAAAGTCATGTTGTATCCTTCTTCATATCAAGTAACTCCTTCATTTCGTATCTGATCTTCCCCGTATAATAGCCAATATTCCATATTAAGTCCATAGACCTAGTCACCGTCCATCATGAATCCCAAATCACTCTAAACTTTCCTCAAGGCGTGTGGTCATCCTACCTCAGAACACATATGCTACTCTGCCACTCTCCCACTTTGGTCAAACTCACTCCTTTAAGAAACTTCTCGACTCCTATTTCTCACACTTGGCCTGCTAGAAGTTTATCCACCGTAAGTTACCTTCCACATGTCCTTCCTCATCCTTCACTGCCCAGTTGTTGCCTTAAGTCAAAATCCATCTCTGTAGCACTTGAACCAATATATCGCTACCAACTTTAAACCTCTCCGAAGATCATCTTCCTCGAGCCGTCAACATTAGAAATACCCATTTAATACTGAACCAACGCACACGGCGATCTTTGATAGTTGCTTCTCCGACATTATTTCACAGTACTCTGCCCCGAAGGCAAACTGATGAAGACCATAACATCGACGAACTTCACACATTCAACAAGGAGAATGACGCCGCATCCCAGATGGAAATTCCACCATGTTCAAAAATACCAAGTCTCGTTACTCCATCAACCCAAACCTGAAAATTCATAGTCCGATTGCCTTTTCCTCCGCCAAAAATAAGATACCGAATCTCGGAACCATGCACTGAGTAAACCTCCTTTCAAGTTGTTCAGTGTCCCGACACATAGGCAAGCATACTATCATCACATCAATATTGTGCGATAACAACTCATGAGCATCATAGCAACCTGTGCATAGCCTCAAATCTCTCAGAAGTACAGCTACTGAGCTGAAATGATAGAATATCCTTCTACAAGGCGACAACAATAGCTCAATCAACTACGTAGGGAGAAACATCACGCACCATATCTGTATTACCATTACAATTCCTCGATTCCCGATTTATAACCATCGCTTCACGTCCCATAAGATTGAACGGGAAATAAATGAAGGCATAAGCCTCAAAGGAATCAAATCGCACGATGAGGAATCAAGAAAGGAAGTTCTCCTAACAGTCCCGTAGCCTCTCGAAGATAAGTACAGACGTCTCCGTACCGATTCGCAAGACTCTACTAGACTTGCTCATGGCTCGTGAGACATAAGTGAGCCTAGTGCTCTGATACCATGATGTCACGACCCAAAAATCGTAAAAGGTTGTGATGGCGCCGGACACCACTATCGGGGAAACTAACACTAAATAGTTAATTAAATTCTCATTTTAATAATTTTGAAATAATAAATTTCCTTCAACTTAACTAGTAAAAGATAAAATTTACAGAATAATAATAATATTTTCCAATTTTAATACTGAATATCCCATAATCACCCCGAACCTGGTGTCACAAGTGCATGAGCATTTACTAGGAAATAAAATAAAATACAATAACTGTCCGGAATACAAATTTTTGAACAGAAAAGAAAATACAAGTACTCGGAAGGAGATTCTGCTGGCTGTGGATCGACTCATAAGATGTAGCTCACCTGAGTCCTCGTATCAACGAAGCCGTTGCGCCCACAAAGCCACTGGACATACATGTACATGTACAATAAAATGTAAAGCAAGGATAGTATGAGTATGAAAATAATGTGTGCCTAGTAAGTATCCAGTCTAATCTCAAAAAAATAGTGACGAGAGGTCGACTCTGACACTTACTATGGCCAATAATAATATACCAATAATATGATAAATTATGGATTTTTTAAGACGGCTGTAAACTCAATAGCATGAAGCAGGTAAACAATTCTTTTGTTAATAGGAGATTTCCAAATTTATTTTCATCTTTTAACAATTTATATCTCCGGCCAAAGGAGTCCACATCAATTATCAATAATTCCCAAATAATCAACTAAGTCATGCGCAAATCATGTCGATGTCGTACGACCCGATCCAACATAATATTTAAATTGTGCACTGTTGGAGGGTCGAACAACGCGAACCATAGATGCATCTATTTAATCTGCCGAGACGTTCGACCCGTTTCACAAAAGAAAACACAATCAAACAGTCAATCAAGAATTCATTAAGGAGCAATTATCCAAGGAAAATGTCAAATCTTCTTCTATCAGTCAAGAAAACGAAGTTTAATTCTTTTAGAAATTTATTTACCAAGTTCAACATGATTTAAACAATTTAAATTAACAATAAAGTTGCAAATATCACAAGTATAGCATGATCTGGGTCCTAGACTACCCGGACTTAAGCATAATAGTAGCTACGCACGGACTCTCACCACCTCGTGCATACGTAACCTCCACAAATAGAAGCACATATTGAATTATTTCACGTGTGGTGTTAATTCCCTATTACAAAGTTAGAACGGAGACTTACCTCGCTAAGAAGTTCCATAACCGGCTTCCGATCCGTTCAAACAACTCGAATCGATGCTCAACGCTCCAAACTAGCCAATAATTATGCAAATCCATTAATATATACTCAAATACCCATTATAATCCAATTTATAACAATTTCTAACTCAGATCGAGAAGTCGATAAATTACCCTCGGGCACGTGCGCGGATTCTGAAATTTCTCGAAGATAAACTTTATCCATAACGCCACGAACTAAAATATATAACTAATTCCAAGTTTTATGTCCAAAACCGTGGTCAAAATCCAATAATGCAAATTCTAGGTTTTTCACCAAAACCCCAAATTCCCCATGATTTCTATGTTAACATCTAGATATAATCCAAGTATTTAACTTACAATATGTGGGATTAACTTACCTCCAAGTTGTTTGGTGGAAACCCCTCTCAAGAAGCTCCAAAAATCGCCCAAGAATGGAGAAATGAGAAAAAATGGCCAAACCCCGCGATTTTATACATTTTGCCTAGCGACCTCCGCACTAGCGGTCTCCTCGCCCGCTTCTGCGCATCCGCTTCTGCGGCGCCTCCTTCGCACCTACGCCCATTTTCGCTTCTGCGGCCTCTACCTTCGCACCTGCGCGCCCGCAGGTGCGCCCAAACGTCCGCTCCTGCGACTTCCCCGTCTCCAGTCCAATCTCGCTTCTGCGAGCCACACGCCGCACCCACCCGCGAATCTCGCACCTGCAGCCAAATTCACGCAGGTGCGATTACACCAGAAGCATTAGGCTTCAGAAAATCTGTAAGTCCATAAGTCGATCCGTTAACCTTCCGGAATTCACCCGAAGACCTCGGGACCTCAACCAATTATAGAAACACGTCCCAAAACATGACACGAACTTGCTCGAGGCCTAAAATTACATCAAACAATGCTAAAATCACGAATCACACTCCAATTCAAGCTAAATGAACTTTAGAACTTCAAACTTTTATATTCAATGCTTAAACCTATCAAATCACGTCCGATTGACTTCAACTTTTGCACACAAGTCATATTCAACATTATGGACCTACTCCAACTTCCGAAATCAGAATCCGACCGTAATATAAAAAAGTCCACTTCTGGTCATGCTTCTCAAAAACCTTTACATTTCTAACTTTCGCCAAGTGGCCCCACAATGACGTACGAACCTCCGAATCCACTTCCAGACGCGCTCCCAATACCAAAATTTTCATACGGATCTATTCCCAAACTTGGAATCCTAAATGGTGAAAGGTTATCCCTTTGCAATGCTGGAAGCTAAGCAAAGTCACGAAGCTGGCTGACTACGCTCGAGCAGAGCTCAGACCCGGAGGTGAGGAGGAGCTTTCACAAAGGCCAATAGCCGATAGATGATGTCACTAGCCTTAACTTCTTTATCTACTTGAAAGTTGTATCGAATTCTTTTAGTATCCAGCCTGCTCCCTTTGTTCAGTCGGAAAAATTCATGAAACTCTTCTGAAATGCTAACTTCCACAATAGGTGCTGAAACGCTCCCGGGTCATCCAAAACCCGATCTGAACTTGCGCTCAAGTCCGAAATCATCATACGAAACTGCTGGAACCTTCAGATCCCGATTCCGAGGTCGTTTACTCAAAAAATTAATCTAAGTCAATTCTTCCAACTTAAAGCTTCTGAAATGAGAATTTTCTTTCCAAATCATCTCCGAATTTCAATTCCGACCACGCGTACAAGTCATAATACCTGAAGTGAAGCTACTCATGGCCGCAAACCGTCGAACGACGCATTAGAGCTCAAAACGACCGGTCGGGTTGTTACAACTACATTCACTCCTATTTTCTGTTTACTTTCATCTTGAATGATCATGGCATAGACTTGATTTAGGCTAGGTGCATTTGTTTTCATGAGGATTTGTCCTCTAGATTGATCATATGAATCGTTCAAACCATAGAAAAATTGCATAACTCTTTGTTGATGCATATTTTCTGCGTGATCTTTCAATTTTTCACAGCAATTAGGAAATGGAACCAAAACATCATATTCCTGCCATAGCTCCTTTAATTTTGAAAATTTACTGAAACAGAACTGGTTCCTTGAGATAATGTGGCAATTTCACGATGTAATTGAAAGATCCTAACACGATTTATCTTATTGAACCTTTCTCGCAAATCTTCCCACACAAGGTGCGCATCAGACGTATACACAACTCCACCTAGGAGTTCTGGGGCCACATCGTTCATGATCAATGAGAGAACAATGACATTGCAAGTCTCCCACTGCTCTAACAGCTCTCCTTCATACGCATTCGTGCTGCAAGTGCCAGTAACAAAACCTAATTTCTTCTTCCCCAAAAGTGCAGTTCGCATCGACCTACTCCATAGCTCATAATTCTCCGAGCCTGTGAGTTTTACAGGCATCACGACTGAGCTAGGAGTATCAGAAGGTGCAATATACATTGAATGATTATGGTCAATTGTTGCCATCTTCGACATTAACGAATCGATATCCGACATTGACAAATTGTGACGAGCTTCAACAAATTTCAATTAATCGAGGGACAGAAGTCAGAAATCTAACGCGGTGCGATCCAGGCACAGATGCTAAAATGCAAGGAATGATCAAGGTCTTCAATGGAGGAATATTCTAGATGAGTTCTGGAGAGAATCGGTGAGCTAAGAGAAATGAGCAAGTTGTTGTTCTATTGTTTTCTTCTCCCATATATGCAAGAACAGAATTAAGAAGATAACTAATGTGCAGTAAATGACTAATCTACCTTTAACTTACAATTAAGTGCTTTACCTTATCCTATCCACCTAACTAACTCTATCACATGCCTCTAATTAAAGTAACATTCTCCACTTTTATTTTTGCAGGTGATTGATATATTGATGTGAAGTAGATGGTTATCTTGAAGTCTGGTATTTTACTGCTTAAATTGCAAAAAGGGAAAAGAACAGAAAGAAAATGAAAAGCTTTTCCGTTTGAACATTTCGTTGGAGCTTAGTTACAGACTCCGAATAATCCTAGCAAATGTAGTAAGGTCATATTTGAAAAATAAGTGCGAGGGGACAGTCCTTTTGAAAGTCATAGTGATCTTTGTGAAGGTGTGATCTTTATCTTGATTGATTGGCTTCTCGAAATAAACTAATGAAAGAGGTACTAATAAGACGTATAAATTCAGTTCGTTCCCTAAACTTTTAAGGAATGCAATTATGCTCTCTTCAACACGTATAAATTCAGTTCGGTACTTAGGGATAATTTTAAATTAAAAACAAAAAAGTGTTTTTAAATACAAACAAACTTTAATGGATAAAATAAATTTAATATTTTTATTTCAATACTTATTAAAATAAAGTTAAATTTACAAAAAATTTCAATAACTTGTATTGGTTCTTCGTTTGAAATTGAGCACTTGTTTTTTTGCGTTCCTGCTGTCTCCGGTAGTTAGTATTTCACTATAGGAATCGTCGTCTTTTTGAATTATTTATGAAAGGTCAAAGTTTCTTCTCTTTCAATATTTCAGCAAATCTTCATTTCCTTCATCATGGCAAAATTATTTCTATCAATTTTTCTAGGAAAACCTTGAAAAGCAGGATTTATCCGTTTCTTGTATGTAACGCCTAGACCTGGACTAGTTAGGACTTGTTTCAAAATAAGGACCCCTCCTTAGCATTACTAGTCAATCTATTACACACATTTGTTACCAATTTAGGATCCATTTTTAATAATAAATAATTAAGATTATAACAAATAACAACACAAATATAAAAAAATAAATACAAAAATTAATATGAGTGTTAGAGCGTTCATTGCAATTAGAAATAGAGAGAAATAGAGAATTAGAGAGATACGAGAGTTTTGTGTAAAAATTGAAAAAATGAAATGGGGTATTTATAGATTTAAAATAGGGCCTTTGTGTATTTGAATAAACTTAGAGGTTAAAAATTATACATTGGGGCGGGGGGGGGGAGGCAAAATTAGTCGTTTTTTGCACTTTCTAACTGCTATTTTTAAAAAAAATAGTTTCTCCATACGCACGTGGCGCGTGTATTCTGACTCAATGAATATAATGTTTTTGAAATTATATAAATATTATATTTAAAATTGTGTTGAGCTATATAATAAAAGTAAAAGACAAAGTGTAAGTACAAGAAAAGGATGATTGTTAATTCAATTTAGCCAATTCAATAAAAATTAAATAAGAAACTCTATCTTAAAAGTCAACAATAAAATATGTTCAAGTTGTTATAATTTCATTATTTATATTTCACAAGTTATTTTATTTCCTTTTTAGTTCTAGAAATAACATATAATAGATTAAAAGAAATTCTAAACTTTTATGGAAAGCTATTTATTATCTATCTTAAACACAAACAGAGTTAGCTGACTAAGAAAAGATGTTTTATTTTTCAGACGAGCAAAAGCAACTTGCTCTATTTAATATATAAAATGTTAAAGGAATCGTCTCCAATAATTAGAAAATTCGAATCCAGCCTCTACATTTTGAATAATCTACTATTCCTTCGTTTTGGAAAGAGCATTCTTTATCTACCAAGCACCTAACCTTTTTTTGGTTGAAATAAGATTTTATTGATTAGAAACTACAAAGTCATATTATATGAGGTTTCTACAGCTATCCCATTAGGATCGAAACTGTAAATACTATTAAATAAACTAATATTTTCCAAAGCAATAGCATTGCCAGTACTATCTAGAGTTTTACAACATTCCTCCGAGATCATTCTGGCATATTCTTTTCCATTAGCATCATCCTTCATCGCAGCCTCTACATAAGAAGGAGAAGCAAGAAGGGTGATTGCTTTATTCTTGTTTTGAAGCTTCAAACTATCCTTAGCCAAAAGATGTACCATTCCATTTGCTTCACGAAAAAAATGTTTGATTTGCGGGTACCCCAATTGAGCGATTAACCACCTGCGTGAATCAATAATGTGTTGATAAGTATGGTGGTTAGTTTATAAAAGGTTTATTACCTCAGTTGAGTCAGTTTCCACTTCAATTGGATGTAACTTGTGTTGAAGAGCCAGTCGGAGACCTTCTTCCAGGGCAAGGAGTTCACCTTGAGTGTTGCTAATAAGAGTAACATTTTTTTGGTAGCCAATTATCCATTTTCCTTGACTATCTCGGATTATGCCTCCCAAGCCACCCTTTTTATTGTTTGTAAAAGTACTGTCACAATTAATTTTATAGGTGTTCTTTGGGGGAGGTTCCCACACTATTTTGATTTCCTTAGTGTTGAGATTAGGGATAGAGACTCCTGTAAGGAACTTAAATTCAGCTGCTCTCGTTATAGTCATTTGCACTAAAATGTCCTTTGATTCGTTATTGATATTATTAGAATTTCGATTAATCCAAATGTGCCAAACTGCAAAGGGAAAGATATCCTTCCAATCAAGACAAGAATGAATTCTATTGGGGTTCATAAGTCTGATGGAGTCTATCCAGTGACTTTCCTTAGATAAAATGAGATCAATACCTAAATGACTCCAATATTTTTTTACTGTGGGGCAGGTCAGAAAAATATGAGTAGTAGTTTCTTTTTCTTTTCTACAAATAGTGCATGTATCGTCAATGTTCATGCTTATATGATGAAGGTAGCTTCTAGTGGAAACTTTATTGTGGTAACAAAGCCACAGTAGGAAGCTAATTTTTTTTGGGGTCCTTAATTTTCAAATCCACCTAAAGTCTGCTTTAGAGTCGTTGATAGGGTTTAGGAGACTTAAAGCAATTTTTTGGCTAAACAATCCATTACTAGGTAGGAACCAGAATTGAGTGTCTTGGGGTAATTTTTTTAGGGTGAGAGTGTCTATGATGTCATCTACTATTGATATAGGGAGGGTAAAAGAGATTTTATCTAGCTTCCAATTATTATCGTCTAAGATGTCCTTTATTGTTAAGAACTCTTTATTTTTACTCAAGGGACCTTGAACTTTTTCCCTAATAGGTTGAAGTTCTGAACACCATTTATCGTACCAAAAGTTAATGCGCTCACACATTCCTATATTCCATGCTATCCTTTTATTACATAATTCGCAACATCTTCAAATGTTATTCCAAATGAAGGAACAATTCTTAGGATTTGGTTTATGAGCATATTGGCTAATCAAGATTTGGGCCCAGGGGGAGGTGGTATTGTTATAAAGTCGCCAAGTGAGGTTTGCTAACATGCTTGTGTTCCTATGGCCAGCTTTAACTAGCCCCAGTCCTCCCTCTGACTTAGGGTGGGTAATGATGTCCCAATTGATTAAGTGAAGTCTTTTTTTATCTTGAGTAGTCCCCCATAAAAAATTCCTTTGAAGACAATCAATATTGTTGAGAGTTTTTTGGGGAGCATAATATATTGCATTGTGTGATTTGGGATCATGTTAAGGGTTGATTGTATTAAGGAGGCCCTACCAGCTAAATCGAGACAATTAACTTTCCAGTTTCACAATTTAGATCTCATATTATTAAGATGTATAGGAAATCATTAGGTTTATGGTGTTTATTAAGAAGTAGGAATCCCAAGTATTTTCCAAAGTTGTATCCTATAGGAATGTTCAATATTCGAGCATTGTGTTTTTGAGTTGTTGAAGGACAGTTCTTAGAGAAAATAATTTTAGACTTAGTGTCATTGATCTTTTGCCCAGAAAGTTTACTAAAAAGATATAGGGTATTAGCAATAGTATTAGTAGTTTTTTCATTTACATTAGCCAATAGTGTGAGATCATCGGCAAAAAAGACATGGGATAGGTTAGGGCCTTTTTTGTTAAAAGAGATAGGGTCCCAATTTTCACAATCAACTTGGTGATTGATAAATCTGGATAGCATTTTCATACATAACACAAATATGTAGGGGGATAATGGGTCACCTTGCCTGATTCCTTGAGATTGAGAGAAAAAATTTGTACTGGTTCCATTTACAAGAACTGCTATATTGCTAGTTGTTATGCAGTTCATAATTAGCTTGGTGATCTTAGGAGGAAATTTAAAGTAGGTAAGAGTTCTATGAATAAAGGACCACTCTATGCGATTAAACGATTTTTCTAGGTCAATCTTGATAATCATTTTTTACTTGGATCCTTTCATACTATTGAGTTTTTCTATAACCTCCTGGATTATAATACCATTATAAGAAGCTCTTCTATTCTTTATGAAGTTAGATTGGAAGGGACTAATAATGTTATTAAGGAGAGGTTTTATCCTGTTAGCTATTATTTTGGTGACTAATTTGTAAATGGTGTTACATAGTCTAGTGGGTCTGAAATTCTTTAATTGGTTAGCATTGGGAATTTTAGGGATCAAACAAAGGTATGTATTATTCAATTTTTGAGGGATTTCTTGGCTTAAAAATATACTTTTAACGTATCTAATAATGGAGTCTCCAACCACTGGCCAAAATTTTTAGTAAAAAAAGGGTGAATTTCGTCCGGACCAGGAGCTTTCATAGGTTTAAAGGAGAAGAGAGCATTTGTAATTTCCAGGTTGGAAATAGGATTATATAGATGATTTAAGGAGATTTTGTCAAAGCTTCTAAGAGATTGACAAACTTCCTTCCAGATTGAATTATTGTGAGAGGTGGTGAAGATATTCTTAAAATAAAGGAGAGTATGATTTTTAACTTCCTCAGGTTCTTCAATCCAAGTACCCTCATCACTTTTGAAATTGGTAATAAGATTATGTCTTCTCTTAATTAAGGTAGATATATGGAAGAATTTTGTGTTTGCTTCTCCATTGTTTAGCCAGTTGATTCTAGAACGAAGTTCCCAAAATTCCTCTTCTTTTTGAAGGATGTCATTATAATCTTGCTTAAGTTGGTTTTCAAGGTTTTGTAGGGAGTCACTTCCAGGGAAGTAGGATGAGTTTTGTATATCCTTGATTCTAGCTAAAATTTTCTTTTTCTTTAAAAAAATGTTCCCATAGACTTCCTTGTTCTATTGGGAGGCTTTTTCTTTAAAGGATATCGTGGCTTCCTAAAAATCCTTGTTATGCCAACTATTCTTGACTATGGAAAGAAATTGCGGGTGGGAACACCACATAGATTCTAATCTAAAAGGCTTAGTTATAGGAGTTATGAACCTAGGGTTTAATTGAAGAAGGAGGGGATTATGGTCACTATAGGTTCTAGAAAGATGATTAACAATAGCATTAGGATAAAGTTTGTTTCATTGATCATTAATAAAACATCTATCAAGTCTTTCCAAAATTAAATCGTTACTATTCTTCCTAAAGTTCGACCAAGTGTATTTTGGACCCTTGAAACCTAAGTCGAAAAGGTTACAGTTGAATAAAATTCCAAAGTTTGTTAGTTCGTCTATAGTTTACCGGACTCCCTCCCCATTTTTCTTCAGAAAAAAGGATGACATTAAAATCACCAGCAACTAATCCTGGAATATTAATGTTATGATATCTAATAGCTAATTTTTCCCACATCGTGTTAAGTTTAGTTAGAGAGATACTAGCATATATAGAACTAAATAACCAAGGTATGTGGTTTGGGAACACCTTGATCATAGTGTGAAGTTTCTGATCTTCCTGTGTGACCTCCTCAATTTCCACCATATCTTTCATCCACATTAAAACCACTCATCATGCTCTACCTACTGCCGGGATTTCCACTAGGTCATCAAAGTTAAATTCTTGTTGAATTGTTGCATGAGCATGCATCCTAGTTTCTAGAATAACAACTAGGCTAGGACGATGAGTGTCAATGATATCCTTGAAGTTTCTACGAAACATGACATTGTTAGCCCCTCTTACATTCCAAATAATGAAGTTAATTGGACGATTCATGAGAAAGGTTGTTGGTGTGAGTTGTCCCTGGTTCTCCTCCAGACTTAGAGGTGGAATCTCCCTCATTGTTGGGTTGAGTACTATTGCATATTTGCCTGCCGTTGGGTTTTAGAGGTGGCCTTAGGTCTAGTGAGCACTTGAACAATGTTGTTGGGCAGCTGATGATAGATTTCTTGTTTTGCCTCTCCTTGTAAAGAAATATTGCTATATCTCTTAGGCTTTTGAACTCTACTCGAGATTCCCTTAGTGGTCTTGCCCCTGCCTCTACTTCTCCTTGGAGATTGTTTCCTAGATTTTGTGCGTTGGGAGGTTGATGGATCTCCATTGGAACTGGTATACCCTGATTTGGTTGGTTCATGGGTATATTCATTTGTTGGGGAGGTTGCCATGCAAGGAAGATAGGGTTCCCAGGGTTTGGAGGAGGAAAGAATGTAGTATTTTGAACTTCTAGTATTCCGTTTGTTGGTATGAAGTGAGGAGGAAGGCCTCAGTGGGCTTGCATGGTTTGGATTAGGGCGGGGGATGCATTTGGTGTCAGTGGGTTGAGTATGTTGGTGAGCGATCTCTGATTCACGTAGTTGTTTATAGCCAGTTGCATGCCTTCCATAATTAGTTGAGCAAAAAAATGTGGACTTTGGAGAACTATAATCACCTCTTGACCCTCTATTTCCAGATTGAACGAGGCAGCACCAAGCACCTAACCATGCACTCATATGTTGTCATTTTCTGGAAGCAAGAGTTTATGATTATAGTGAATACTTACTATTGATAGATTCTGAAATAATTATGTTAATGTTATCCAACATGGAGTGAAAATATAGAATTCATATTAAAATTAAAATCAAATTTATTTTTTCAACCAAGTTCCAAAGATATCATATTTTAATTTCCATGTTTGTTTATAATCAGTTCTCGTTTAAATAGGGATTTTTTAGAAATAAGTTTGGCTTGATTAAACAAAAAGATATTTTAATAATTTATATTTTCTAAAGCGTTTTTAAAAAGATATATTTTATATAGATACTTGGTTTATTATGAGTTTTTAAATTATGTTGTACGTATTTTTTCTTCCATAAAGCATATTTATGAATAATTTTCTGTCAATCATAACCCAATAGTTTCTTTTTTACTGTTAAGTTTTATCGATAAAATAGCAATATAACTGCTTATATAGTGATAGGATTGGTTCGGATTTGAAAATCCAACAGTAGATAAGAGGCTTAACTCTTAAAAAATATATTATTTTAGTATATTGGTGTCACTAAAATAAATGATTTTATGGATAATTTCGTAGAAAGGCATCAAAAGAATGAAATGGAAAGTGAATATTTATTTTATTAAGTGACGATTTGTTTCTTAAGCCCTTGGCTTGTGACTTTTGATCATGATCTTCACGTCTCAAATCTTTCTGCCATTTACCCAAATCCAACAGAATTTCATTTAGCACAAGTATTTTATAGACAAGCTTTAATTAAAAAAACCCTTAATGCAGCCAATGGTCTAACTAATTCTAACGGAAAAGTTAGTTACACAATTGGAAAGACACAACCTTTCCAACAAAGATACAACAATAAATTTTTCTTCCTTAACTTATAAAAAAAATTATAAGTAGGATATTTTGATTATTTAGAACGATATTTTGATTATTTAGAACGATATTTTGGTAATTTAACTTTTAGTTTAAGGCTTCCCACTTTTAATATAATATAGATATAGATAGATAATTGTTGGCTAATGTTGCAAAAACGACCATTTATAAAATTAAAAAAAAAATTAAGAGTAGCGATACGAGTAACAGTACGGATCGGTCTGGTATTTTAAGGGTACTAACCGGACAGGTACTAACGGTATTTTTTTCCGGCACCCGCCCATTAGCCTTACCCTTTACCCAAATCCCTCACCCCTACCCCCAATCCGGACAGGCAGAGGCGGATGTAGGATTATACCCCATAAATAAATACGGAATTAGATAAACTACAAGATCTCAAAAATTAAAATCATTAATCTAATGCTTGCGAAATATTCATCATAATTTATTACTAAAGAGAGTTAAATTGTATTTACCAATCATAGAATAACACAAATTTTTATGCTATAAAAAAAAAGAAATTATAAATTAATTTTGATCTCAATTTAAATCAAGACCCAAGTTTTTTTGATTTTGAAAGAAGAAAACTAAAAGATTTGAGATTAAGAAAAACACTTATATTATAAAATTTTATTAATTTTGGAGGCTCTTGTTTGAGTGTTCTTGCTAAATATCATAGATAAAGTAATAGAATAGAAAGAAAAAATAACAATAATAAACGACAAATAGGAATTTGGGAGGTAGCCAAAAAGAAAAATGACTGGGAGAAAAGAAATAAAAAGCACAACGAAAAGGGAAAGTCAGACAAGGTTTAAAATAAATTCCAACTTGAATTTTACACACGAGAAAAGCTTTCAAAAAGGTCTACCAGTCATGGCACATTTGTCTAGTTTGCGGATGGGGTTGGCAGGATCATATATTTAACCTAGTTTAAATTTTTTTACACATAAATATACGATAATTTTACCAACCGAGCGAGTGTCATACCACCACTACCCATAAGGGTGGATCCACCCCTGCGGAAAGGTACAGCGCGGTACGGGTATCGGGTAATATCCTCCCCTAAGATAGCCTCAGTTGTGGGTTGGAGTCACCAAAGAGCAATAGCTCCAACAAAGGGGGAAAAAATAGATTTAAAAGAAAATTTGGTCTGTCTAAAATATTATGGTTCTTTTTGCTCTGCCTTCTAGAGAATGAACTTAAGAAGAAAAAGATATTAAAAGGGAGTCGAAAAACATTAATCATGTTAAACATCAATATAGTAGCTTTTATGTTCGAATAACGGGAAGAATGACCAAATCGAAAAGTATAAAGTAATAATATCTTTCACTTGCCGGGGTAAAATGTTGTTTTTCTGCTAGAAAAATTGTAGGTTTCTGTTAGCATCAAAATGTTAAAAGAGTTAGGGCCCGTTTGGCAATAGGAAATTATTTTTTTCAGAGTGGTATTTGGTCATAAAAATACCAAATTTTACTTTGCAGTAGAATTTCAAAAACTTGAAAAACTCAAAAAAATGTATTTTTCCAAAGTTTCACTGCAAATCACTTACAAAACAGCTCGAAATTGTATTCATATTCAAACACAACTTTATTCAACTACCACTTTCACTTACATTATTTTCCTACTTTTTTCACAATTCTTATTACCAAACGCCCCTTTAGTCATTTATCATAACATAATTACAAGGTATGAAAAGACACATGCAAGTTTTCCCAAAAACAAAGGACATGTCGACATGTCAATTTTCAGAACACTCCCTAACCGAAAAACAAAAGACGACCAAACAGCAAACATGAAACAGTATCAAAACGACCTAGTGGTCTAGAAAACAAAATACTATTAACAGAAAACGAAAGTTCAAGAAACCGCGTGCTCTCAAAATCTTGTATACTTGTCTTGCTTCTATATGGTTTTCCTTGAAACAAATGGATAAACCCTCTTTTTTTCCTTGTACACATCTATCTAAGCTAACATCTAAGAATAATGATACAGAATGTACATCCATTAGAATCTATACACAAAAGTTACATCAAATCCTGTCAAAGATGGACCTCCACAGGCAAAGCTGTGTTCCTCCGATTTCAATTCGGGAAAAATTGGCCATTTCAACTATATTTCTGAAAAACCAATATAAACACTGTTTCTAACCTATGAAAAACGGCGCAACAGCTTCTGCAGACTTAGCAATCTTAGCTGCTTCAGCTATTTTGAGTGCCATTGCGGCTTTGTAAGTTGCTAGATCAGCATTCTCCATCAGCTGCTGAGCCCTTTGTCTCAGCCTAACTGCCAAACCCTCCGATTTGTTTGCAGCAGCTTTAGCTTCTTGTACCTTAAGAACTGAGTTCTGTCGCTGCAAAGTATCTTTTTCAGTCACCATTGCTGTCATTGAAATTTCATATTAGTCTTCAATCAACTGAAAAAATCCAAACTATAAGTAATAACAGATACTGTATAGAGCAACCTATTTTAGAGAGTGATGAATTACACTGCAACACAAAATCAAGCGTAATTCCCTTATCAGAAGCACCATGGGCAACAAATTGAGAAAAGAGGGCAGGGCTTGAAGACAGAGGCCTGCTACTAGCCACGAACGAACATTCACATGCGCACGACTTAGTCTAAACCAGACAATTTAACTATAGAGCAGCAACAGATCTAATGTAGAATCCTTGTTAACATGGAGTAACTTCGTAAATACACAGTCCAGATCACATAATAGGACTACAAGACTTCTGATACCAAGTCACACAGAATACACACCTGGTAGAAACGGCCGATGTTTGCCTCTTCCGGCTTGGCTTCCTTGTCGTTTGAAAGACCTCTTCTTGCGGAGAACAGATTTTGGGATGACCTGAGTTCTCCTTGGCTGGTAACACTGTCAGGAAAGAGCATTGTAACATTCAGACAGCGATAATTTGGATGAAGTAGCACACCATGCACTGACATTTGCAAATAACCCAAGTAATGAAATATGTTTAAGAATTGTGACAAGGCTAATGTGTAACTGGAAATGCCAGTGCCTTTTCCCTTTTTTTTCTTTAAGAGGAGACACCAGTGCTAAGTTTTGTTGTTTTATTTTCTTTCTTTTTCATTTTGCTTTTCTCTTTTGATGGAACAAAAAGTTCATATTCCCCTAAGAATTACTATCTGGCAATATTGCAGCTGAAAATTTTCCTGCAAAGAATTCAGCCTTGATTAAGGTTAAAACAGCAATGGATGAGACATCTATTTAATACCTTTGGTGCTCATAAATCATTCATCAAGATCAACGCCAATTGGTGAATATATTCTGGTTCCTTTTCTTTTATTTGGGGGAGGGCAGGGATATGGTAAACCCACCCCATACACCACCTACCCAAGAGTCCAACAGTGGATATTTCCCACTTTGCTCCATCGCTCAAGAGTTCTTATCACAAGGCTATCCTTCCCTTGTCAGATTGGTGAATCTTAATTGCAAAACATCAAGAGACAATCTGGATCCAAAGCTCTAGTCACTTAATCCAATTGGCTAGTGTATTTTCTCTCTTCCATAGAAAATTATGCTGATGAGAAAAATGTTTTTTTTTTTTTTTGAAAAGGAGAAAAATGGATCATCTTCATCATAAGACAAGCACTCTATAGAGCAAAAGAAGCTTTTTAACTTTTTGAAATATGAATGTGGATATCAACTTCTTTCAGGATAAGCAAACAGAAATTCCATTACGAGGAAGGAAAAAAAGAGAACTAAAAAAAAATTCATACTCCAAGCAGAAAGGCCAACAGTTGGAAAACACGTGTATAAACAATGTTACTACTACTTTGTGGAAGTTAAATACAAGTAGAATACAATTGCTTACAAAGATATCGTTGGCAAGAAAAATGCTTCTATTGAAGCATAACACTTTTACCTGGAAAATTCTTATCAGGGAAGATCGCTTTTGCTTCCTCCTTTTGGACCAGTAACTATACACCGCCTCAACAATTTCTTTCTTTTCCTTATCCAGGCAACTATTGATAGCCGCTTTCTCATCAGAATAATCATCTGGATTACAATAAAAGCCTTTCTCAAAAGTATCAATCAGTATCTCAAAACTCTCAACCGAAAGATGCTTGTTTTCCAGACAAAGTTCATCATTAATGTTTTCCAGCCACTCCTCGTCATCAGAATCCATGTCATAACATGCCGTACTCCTTGCTAATGCCCTTGCCAGCTCATCATCTCTAACAGTTATGTATGAATCCGGACAGGCAAACTGAGCAGGATTGCTCTCTGCATAACCTGATACTTCACGTACACCAGGAACAGGAATGATGCTTAACGCAGGAGGCTGTACATTGCGATCAGAACATTCTTTATAAAGTTCCTTGAAAATCAACCAGTCTCGCCTATCTGGAAACTCTAGCTTCCAACCACGATCCCCAACCCATATAATGTCATGAGTTACACGGTTGGCACTACAAGGCCTCATAACTTTTTCAGCAGCAAGGTTAAATCTCCTTACACCACCTATCTTCACTGCTAAAATCCACTGTTTTGAACCAGAAAGTTCCATAGCAATAGTGGCTCCTTCTTGCCTGTAACACTTGTCTGATTCAATAACCAATATGTTGGCAGAACAGCTTGTTGCATCTATATCCTGCGTCAATTCCACCAAAGCCGATTTTAGTTCTTTGATGCTTGGTGTGGAGATCTTCTGACCTGAACTCCTAAGTTCATACCGAGACGTACGAGAGGAAAATCGGAGGCCATTACGTCTTAACCTCAATCTGTCAGAAGCCAAAGCACCAATAACATCCTGTGAGCCAAAGCAAGAACGCCTGCCTCTCCTTGAACTCAAAGAGCTTCTCCTCTTCTGAATACCACGACTGTTCCTTAGCTGCAAGTGGTGGGCAGCTAATTTAGGAACTCCAACAGTTGTGTGCACCACTGCAATCTCCCTGGAATCATCATACATTCCAGACGCGGATACATCCAATCCAGATTGGTTATTCACAGGGATAAGGCAAGATACAATCTCCTTCTCGTTAGTCACATTAGTTTCCTCAACCATAACTGAAGAATACATGACCAATGCATAGGACATGTGAATAAATCTGAGAAGCATGCTTGAGTGCAGGTATATAAAGCAACACGGGACTGTAGAAAAGTCCAGAGCAAAAACAGGAATCGAGCATGTGACACCAGCGATAAAGCAAGCTCCAGTTTTGGTTTTCCTTGGAGTCTGATCCTGAAGTTGCAGAAACGTGAAAAACGACAAGCTTAGTAAACCTCACTAAAATTAGTACATCGAAAAAACAAAGGGAATGGGGGGAAAATAAAGGCTAAGGCTCAATCGAGCAAATGAATGTCGGGTAAAGCAGTAGTGACAAAATAATACCTGTAGAAGGAGGATACCGTGCAATGAAGAAACATCCCTCAGGGGTTTTGAGTTAATGAATCCAAAGATTTGCTGCAAGCTAACCATTGACTTCCTCAAGTACCTTAAAACACAATTCAAAAGGCAGGAAACCCAGTAACTGCTTCCACATGATGTATTTACAATAACAATGCCAGTTGATATTTGACCCTCTTCAGATTTATCTGAATCCTTATCATAAGCTGCCCTAACTTTTTTCTTCCTAACGAAGTGCTTGCCATACCTCTTGCCCTCTGTTACTGTATCACCTTTCCCCGATTCATGCCTTTTCCTCTTCCTCTTCCTCGTATATACAGTTCCCCACCTCCTAAAACTATTGCTATCAGGAATAATGATCGGTGCCTTCGGTCCAGCCATTGCCTTAGTCTCTACATCAATGTGCATTTCTTGGTTAGTGTCTTGCTTTGGAGCACTATCCTTCTTAAGCCACCCGTTTTCCTTGTACTTAGTGGCCCCACCACCACCACCACCATCTCTTCCTACATTGTCAAGAAGCTCAATCCACTCATTTCCGTGTTTCGCCCGCTTAACCTCCTCACCTGGGGTCAACAACCGCCTTCCTGACCTCAAAACCCTCGCCCCAAAAACCCTTGTAGTCCTTCTCATCCCTACCGAAGGCATCAGTGCTCGCACCTCACAAGGCAGTAAACCTGCCCTCGAACCAATCTTTCCCCCTATCACTACTGTTCCCACCCCAACTTGGTTGAAATCGAGGTTGTTCTTGTTCTTGTGTTTTTTTCACTGGTGTTACTACCCAAACTTAAGTACTACAGAATCTTTTGCAATTTCTCACAAATGCAAGTACAAAGTTATTTTCTTTAAAATTTATCTGCTCTTAATCTCATATTCACAAATACCCAAAACCTTGCTCATTTGCAAAAAAAAAAAAAAAAAACTACTTGAAGTCCTGTTATTTTCCAAACAACCTCAAGAAATGCTAAGTAACCGACATAACTCTTTTTTTTTCTTAATCAGTGAAGACAACAAACACGTGAAAAAATCAAACCCCAGTTCAGTCCTAATTAGATTTGACTGTCTCCACTTCAGGCCGCCCCCATACGGTGGTTAAACTGCAAACTGCACTGAGTAGCGATGAAAAATGGAAAATCATTAAAAAAAAAAAAATTAAAACAAGAATCAGTATGATAAAAGAAAAGGGTACCAGTTTTCTTTACATAAAAGAGTTGATCTTTGACATAAACAGAACACCAAGATTTTTAAAAGTACCTGCAACGGCAGAAGAAGACTGATCGTCTAAGTAAAAGTTCCACAGAAGATGAGAAGAGAAAGAGGGGGGGGTGGGGGTTAAAAGGGGGGTGGGCGGTGGAAGATGGTGGGAGTGAAGAAGTAGTTAAGAGTCGGCGTTTTCATATACAGAGAGAGGCAAAGAGGAGAGTGGAGTTCACGATTCAAGATTAGGGTTCTTCAACGATTCACTCTCCTTTTTTCTCTCTCTCCCTCCTGTACATTTTTGTGTACTTGTCAATTGAGGCCCACAATGTTTAAGAAATATCATTTCTACCCCTATTTTGTTGTTTGAAATATTATTATGTAACCCCGTATGTTTCTGTAAATTGCAAATATGGACCATATGAGATATTTATTTTTTTAGCTGGAACCCACACAAAGATACACAGACTGACACCACCATATATTGTATAGTATCAGGGTCCTTTTCTTTTTTCAGCTTTCCCTTTTTTCCCTCTTCTTTTTTCACACCATATTTTTTGGCGGGTAAGCCCAGACCAAATTTGGCCCACACTGAAATTACCCCAGCTGGGCAAGTACACGGAGGCCCTTCAATTTATTATTTTATTGAAAATTTTAAATAAAATAATATATACCAAATAAATTATGTCAATAGTCATCTATTGGAGCATGCACCTTAGAATGGAATGGACATGATCCTTTTTTTTATTAACAAGAGGTCTCGGTTCAAGCACTGAAAATGAAAAATTTCTAATAAGGAGCGGCTTTCCCCTTTATTAACCCTACGTGAAACAAATTCAAATTAATCGGAGCTTAAGGCAAGTAATGGACATCGAACTCATAAACGTAAAAAGAGTAGACTTGTATTCTCTTCTATATAGCTATTTAACTTATCAGCCTAAAATACTCAATAATAAAAAAAGATTAAGAGAATCTCCACATTTTAATATTCGTATAAGTACTTTAAATTTTAAAAATCAATCAAACTTTAAAATATTCAAGAAAATAGTTAGTAAGGTAGAACATAATATCACATGATATAATTACATTTCATATCATATTAGAAGTATATGTCTAAATCTGTGTGTTTGTCATACTTTAAGTGAAAAAATTTAGAAGTATATTTTGAGACCAAAAAAGTATGTTACCACAAAAGCAATTTATTTGAATGTAGTTTGAAGTGATAAAATGGGTCAACAACCAAATTGACTGCATCCTACTAGTTCAACCTACCAGGTAGTTCCTCATCTAATAGTCAAGGTCTCCATTTGTGAATCTTCTGCTCGAGTTAAAAAGTAGTGTTACCTACTCGTTACACTAGTGCGAGAAAGATGAAACTCTTGATATTCAAGTTTTTATGGACAGAATTATTCGGCGTGAGAGATATGAAGAACCTTACAATTTAGGTATTGAAAAGATGAAGAAACATGTCTTTTTGATTTGGGTGTAATGAGATAAAAAAGGCTAAGGAGAATCTATTTAAATGAAAGGGTTACGGATCAGGTCACGCTTGGGTTAAAATCGGGTGCAAAGATGGGTAATCAAACGATAATTTTTTTTTAAAAATGTTGCATTCTTATACACTATTTGAACTTTATTACATTCCTTACTCAAGTTTTAATTTAATTACATCATATATACAAATTTACCAATTATATATACACTTTAGGAATTAAATTTTATATTAGGAATCAATTATTTCTCATCTTTGTTCTCTCTCCCTCGTGCTCTCTCTCTCTCTCTCTCTCTCTCTCTTCGTCTCTCTATCTATCAATCCCCAATTCATGTAATGTAGAACAAAGAAAAATAGAGCAGCAATTCCATGCTTATTGAAATTCTAGTACTTAGAGTTGAAGGTGTTGTACAATTTATGTTCAAATTCCAATAATGTTGCACAATTTTGAAGGTGTTTGACTCTCCACCATTGACAGTCAATTAAAAGCTTTGAAACTTTGAATTCGAATTTGGGTTTTCAAAAACCATTATTTGTTTGGATTGGGTGTTGTTGCAAACAATTGGAAATGATGTTTGAAAAATAGTTAAGTGGTATGATATTATAGTTGTATATAATTGAGTAGAAATAATATATGAAAGTTGTAGATAAGTTGTATGAAATTTATTTTTACTATATATAAATCATATACAAAAGACATATTGTACAAAATTTATATAAAAATTGTATGTAAGTTGTATGATATTGTAGTTATATTTAACTGGATAGAAATAATGTATGAAAGTCGTAGATAAGTTGTATAATATATAATTATTATGTATAAATCAAATACAAAATATACAAAAGAAATTTACATGTCTTACAATTGCTTTATCATTCAATGTTTATAAGAAGGTCGACATCAGGTATTGTCCTTCTTCTGCTTTGTGTGGATGACATTGCTTTCTCTAGTAATGACTTAGCTTCGATAAATGAGAGTCTCTAGAGTCGAATTAATAATCGATAGAAGTCCCAATAGAAGTTTACTGACCTGGCTCTTCAATCGACGATCTACTGCTCCCCCTTAATAGCAGATGTCCATGCTTTGATTCGAAAGCCTTAGCCAGTGATGAATCCCTAGATATTCAATGTCTGGTTCGATATGACCAGGAAGAGAGGACTCTTTTTTTCCTCCTCCCTTCAGTCCAGTTTGAACCCGTCTCAACATTACCTCCCTGCCTGTTTTTGTTTTTTTTCTTTTTTGAGAATACCTGCCCTGCTGCATCTGCTCTCGTTCGGGCCTGGGGAAGCCCTTGCTTTTTGGCTAAGGTCTTTATTTACCTTTTTTCATCCCCACCTCAAAATAACAAATTAACAAATACTACTGGAACGGCACGGCAACAATACCATAACGGATATACTTACCGACAATGATCAAATCGTAGAGATAGCGGATCTTAAGAGACGGAAGAAAAAGAACCTTGGCGACCCAGAGATCGCGGAGTCCGCGCCCATGCCGAAAGTGAAGAAGCTTTCCTCTCCTTTCAGTCGAACATGCCCTCGGGGCAAAGGTGGTATTGAGAAGTAGGTAGAGAAGGAAGAAAATTTCTCTTTAAAAGCTGCATATCTTTTTTTATCTTTTCAAAAATGGGGTTGATGGCCCCTGCTGATGTACTAATAAGTATCTATTGTTCTGTTTGTACGTGTTAGTCTTATTAAGTATATGCTTATATTCAAATTACGATTGCACAGATAAAGTTTCCTCTTGCTTTTGGTGGATGTATAGGTGACGAGGTGGGTAAATGGGTTATAATCTAACATCTCGCCACTGTCTTTCTGCTTTACCTTCACCTTTCTTGTTTATGTAAACGCTTATACTCAACTACTATACATAGCGCTTCTTTATCGTAAAATACAAAAAATTATCACAGTGAGTCCGAGAGAGGTGAGATAGAAGACTGGAAAATGCATTTTATTATTGGAACTCTCAAACTTCTATTCTGTTTTTTTTTCCCATCAAATTTTATTCGGAGAGCAATTAAATCACAAATTAATTTAGATCAGCTACATAAATATTTTTATTAAGATTCCATTAATATTCAAACTCATTTTAATTTGTGTATAGAGGACTCATTGTATGTTCTTGTTAATTTAGCAGGGCATCCCTCTTTTTTTGGGTATGTATATTTTGCCATGAAGTAGTAAGCGTGGTGATTTCTATATTTTACCATGAAGTGGTAGAAGATGAGATATGAGGAGAAAGAGAGGGTGACGGTATTCGAGATCTGACCTAAATATAAGTTCAATTTGGAGAGAAGAGGGGAGAGATGAGAGAAAAAAGGAAAAATAGTGTAATTAAATCCCTTGATTGAAGGCACAAATAATGGATTGAAAGCATTTTAAGGTGGATTGTATATATTTTGTAACTAAAATGTATTTAGGTCGGGTAAATACCAAAACATGGACATTTTTGATAATAAAGTTTCAAATAGTGTATAAGAATGAAAAACTCTCCCCCAAAAATAGCTCTGGTGTCTTAAGATTGTGCCACGTGTCCGGGCCGACTGGGTCCATTAATGAGAGGGTAGATTTATCAATAACTCTAACGACAGGGATAGAAAAGGCTGAATAATATAAAGGGGTACAAATAACTAATATTCCCTCTGTTTTAATTTATGTGAACTCATTTGACTGAGCACGAAGTTTAAGAAAAGAGAGAAGACTTTTGAACTTGTAGTGTAAAATGAGGCACATATATTTTGTGTGGCTATAAAACATTGCATAAAGGTAAATTGTTTTCAAATAAGGAAAGATGTCATTCTTTTTGGTACGGACTAAAAAGGAAATAAATTCACATCTATACTATATTAAAAGTACAAAAGCCCTCAACAACATGTCGTTTGCGTTTTTTGCCCTTTAAAATAAATTTCACACCATACAAAAATGTAATTTAAGCTTTTTTCCAAAATTTTAGGAATTTAAATTAACTAAAGTTTTAGTACATATTATAAATCCTTCCATGTTTTGAAGTCCTATGAAATTAGTCCTAACATACAGGACTCATACAAGAATGGAAACAAAATATTTCTGAGGTAAAGAAAACTTAGAATCATCAAGATTACAATTTGCTTCGTCGGCCAATGAAATATCATCTTTGTGTCCATTGTTGGATAGAAAACGTTAGTGAACTTATAGACAAATTTTATTCTAACCGAATTGTCATCATTCCTTTCGTAAGTATTTCAACAAATGATGATCTTTTATAGCAAGAAATTGTTGGTGAAAATATCGTTCGTTTTTTTTACTTTTTAAAAATAACTTTCACATTGGACAAAATAGTTATTAAGTTATTTCTCTAAAATTTTGAACTTTAAAATCAACTAAAAATTTGCACATTAAATCTTTTTATATATGAACTTCTATGCAATAGTCATAATATAAAGGGCTCACGCATGCTATAAGCATCAAGAACAAAAACAAAATATTTTCATATATGAGAAAAATAAAACTTAAGGCTCAACAAGATGCAATTTTCTTTGTTAACCGATGAAAGAAGAAAGATATCATCGTTGGTATCCTAATTTAATTGAAAAAACCATATTCTACTTATAGACGAAATTTATTCTTAACGAATTATCATCGTCTTTTTAATTATTTCAACAAACGACGATTCTCAATAATTCTATATATTTAAGTAATATCTAGATGTTTTCACTTACCCAATTTTTTTTATGAGCTATAAGCCAACATCTTTATTCCCAAAAGACCAAAATATTTAATTTTTAAATTTGTTTTGTTTGAGAAATCTTATTATTTGTTTACTTAGGTCACAAATATATCAATAATTTTTAAAATATTATCCCAGAAGTCCTCATAAATAACAATTATGTATTTAAGGACTTCTATGGCCAAGATTTCTTCGCGATCAACATTCATCTTTTTAGTAGCTTATACTTTTTTTTTTAAACTTTTTTTTTAAAAGCCAATCACATTATTTAATAATATTTTATATTTTTAAAAATAATATATTTGCAAAGTGCGTACCCTAAGACTAGTAAATTGAATAAGAGGGAGTATACAACAGTACAGGGATAGAAATAACCCTTTTCCGACAAATATATAGTGGTTATCATCCTCTTTTTCCCTTGTAACAAGATGGATATTATACTTTCGTAGATTCCAATATTTATGTTATACATACACTGAGTTGCATTACTACTACTTGCCATAGTTGAAGATTTGGACATGTTATTTTGATTTAATCTTTGAAGATATTTGCCCCTTTAAACCACGTATACAAATAGCCGAGTATATAAAAAGCTTCTGGTACAATAAAAAAATATAGGATTATTAAAAACCAAAGATAAAACAACCACACTTCAACGTCCAATTTGAGAGACAATGTTCTTAACTTTATCCTCCATACAATGTTCTTAATTGTACCCAAATTGTTATGGTACATCACCCACACACAACGCTAGCAAATAATACCACACAGTTACATTGTCCTAAAAAGCAATCCAATAACAGCTAAAGCATAGAACTAAATTCTGGATACTGAAAGGCACATAAAGGCACAAGACGACTGAAGTTTGCATGTGCACGCTGCCTTGCACATCGTCGTTGGGAAACTAAATCTAGAGGGAGGGGGAAGGGACACTACGCCTAAGTACTATACTAGTTTAAACGCTGAAACAAGAAGACCGCATCATAAGTATCATAAGTTAACAGTTCTCCCTGATAAATCTGATCCTCAAATCACACCAAGAGTTCCCTCGCTTCGGCTCCTGCGCATAGATAGGTCAGGTCTGAAGCTAAGAAGCTTGCTGCTGAAGTCATACACATGTTGCCGTGAACTAGTTTTAGTTCCACTAGGGGGAAGGCGGGTGGATCTAATCTTGGATGGTTTTTTTGTGGTCATTGGTTGACTTTTACGGCCATGAGTCAATGAAGATGATGCTTTATGCGTGGAAGCACTATGGCTTGCCTTCCGCATAGCCTTAAGGTCCGCTTTGAGACCTCGATCTATCTGATGAGCACCAATGGCTAATCTAGCAGATCTGTCTGTTGTGTCCTTCACCTTGACAGGTTTCCTGTTGAAGTAAATGAGATTCGGAAGAAGGCCTTGTAGGCATTTTCGCAGTTGTTCATCACCAACATTCTTCTGGGCAGGGTTTCCTTCCAGGCTGATTGCTTGTAAAGAACCATAATTAGCTGCAAGTTGGCCCAGACATTTGGCTGTAGATATTTTGTTGAATCTCAAATCCAGGACATTCAATTTTAGGAGGCGGTGAAGACCCTCAACCTCGCTGATTTTATTCCCCGCTAGGTACAGCTCTTTCAAAGAAGAACAGGAAGCAAGACCTACACGCCAAAATTGTCCATATTAGGAGTAATTTAGCTCAATTAGAATCTGCTAAGGTTATTTTTTTTGAGAATGGTAACAAATACAATCTGCTAAGCTTATAAGGATGAAGAACATAAAAGGAAAAATTATTGATAAACGAAAGAAGGATAACTTAAAGCTCAACATATGGAGAAATTATATGGTCCCTCAGCACTGACTTGAATGGTATATTTGACTCAGCACACCTGATAAGAAGCGAGATGAACAAGAAATTGTTCTTTGTACTTAGGTGATAATGTACCACAGAGAAGAGGCCATAAATCTTTACCTACTTGAAAGGAAAATGAACTGTTCAATTTAAACTGGGTGATAATGAGAGTTTTATCATTAGAAAAAAGGGCTAATGACAGTCACATGACTTACTTTTGATCGTATTGAAATAAAAAAGAAAGAAGGAAACAGCATAGAGAAGTAAACAACTAAGTCCAATCTGGCTTGTTCTATTGTATGATATGTAATGTTCTGTTCACTAGCAAAGTGGTCAGTAGTTTTGATTGACCTGAAAATGGGATGATTTGCACTAATTTGAGATGGAAGCAGTACCTAACTAGTCATAAGATATTACTTTAGCTTTATTAAGTTGAATTGCCAACTTTGATTACCTAGCCAATACAGAAGATTTCAGTAAGTGGATCAAAGCAGCAACTCTATGTTCTTTCTGATGTAAATCCTTAAAGAAAGGATAATTAGTATTTTATTTTATTAAGCTATTATCTTTTAGAGTAGATTTTCTCCTTATCATTACCTAGATTAGGTTACATCTTTCTTATTATCTTTTGTCGATTTTATCTTTATCATTTATTTCTTTTTATCTTTATCTCTTAGTCAGAGAGAAAAACATACATTGTTTGACTCTACCTTGTGCAAGGCTCCCAACCTATAAATACGATCCTCCTTGCACATTGGTAGACACTTCAATTGATGAACAACATTTTATGAGTTGATCCCCTCGATACTCCTCTTTTCTCTGTTCTTCTCCCAATTCCCGCTCCCTCCTAGAGGTGCTACATCACTTTCTTTCAGAGAAAGGTATAGTAATAGCAAGAAGACTCGAAAGAAAAATATATGTAAGGACTAGTGAAAATCCAGCAAACAAAGATAATTTGGCAAAGAACCAGCTAACTCTAACTATACCTGTGGCTAACTTGTAAAGCATTTTTCAATTTATGTAACATCCAAATAAAGTTGCTAATGCACCAAATCTTGGATATTATGCAAGCTAGACATGTCAAGTTCATACGCGATATAGGTTACGATATTCATCATGATATTAGCAATTATTTCTTTTTTTATCGATAACATTAGCAATTATTCCTTGAAGTTCCTCACACTGCGAAGTATCCTTTCAAGTGGCATTTTTCTACAAAAGTTGCACGTTCATTACATAGATGAATATAAGAGCTTTGTCTATCAATTTAATGACCAAGTTATTACGACTTTAAGAGATAACTCATGTCTACATCAAAGAGAGTCTACCACCGATTTCATAGTGCATCTTGAAAAAATCATACCATGTCCAATCCTTAGTAATCGATTGTAGCTCAGGTCAAGAACACGAAGTCGTGCAAGCTCACGCAATCCTTCAATAACTGAGATACTGTTCCTGGATAGATTCAAAACATGAAGCCCTCGAGGGAGAGCACCGGCAGTTATCCTCACTGCAGAAAAACGTAGAAGCAAGATAACTGTCAGAGCTCTAACTATACGAAGACTTGGAGGGGAGGAAAAAGGTGTCTCAAATCCAGAGGAATAGAAGTATGAGCCACAAACCTATGGAATTCCCAGATAAGTTAAGTGCTCTTAAGCTCACAAAAGCACTGAGAAATGGAATCACAACCAATCCATGATTTATCAGCTGAGCTGACGTGGCATTGGCATTCAATGAAGAGATATATTTCTTAACACTTTCTGCACCAGGGTTGACCTTACCGTCCAACTTTGCAACAGGAGAAGCATCCAAGACAGCTTTACCTTTTTGCACTTCGGGACCATTGTCAGTAACAGAAAAGTCATCTGCTTCATCAAATCGGCCACAATGCTGAAGGTCTGTGACCCACTCCTCAATTCGTTTAGTCTTAAAATCCTTGCCTGTCAATTCATTCCACCGGCAAAATGTAGATTCTGCATTAACATGCTTCTTCATGTTAACCTCATCCATCCCAGGTAGTATCCAGTCTTTGGCTGAGCCAATATAGTTATACGTATCGAAATTGTCATCAGGTGGGGTTTCATCGTTAACTTTTTCATTATTCCGTAAGCTATCTTCTTTTTCTTTGTGTTTCATCACCTTGTTTGCTACCTCATCCATGAAATTTTCTTTCCGTCTTGCATCTAAAATATTTAAGTCCTCAGCAGATCTGGCACGATTGAAGTTGTGGCTAAATTGTCGACCTGTGGAATGAATGTTAGGCAATGAACTTGATTTTACAATACTACGAGTAGTACGTGGTGAATGGTCACCAGACTCATTTGCATTAGACAACTGAACCTCATAGTTCTCTTGTCCGCCTTTTTCTGACTCTTTTGCATCTCCAATTGAAAATATTGACTCATTGTTAGCCAAATCAGAGTTCACTCGAACAGAATCAGAAGGTGCAGCTTCGTGAAATAAACCAAGCAAGCTGATATTAAGTTCCTTCCCACCATCTGCACTTGCTGATCCACAGCGATCATCTGATTCATCACAAGAATATCTACCACTCTCATGCTCCGAGTCATTACCATTGACAACTCTTCCTTCCAAATTCAAGCAACTACCCAAAGATAAACTCTTCCTCATCTGCGCATTGTTATGTCCTTTGAATTCACATTCAGTATTAGATTTGCTCTTGAATTCCTCAGATTTGTTATCACGCTCTAAAGGAGAAGAATCGGAAGCATGATCGGCATAGTTCTCGAGAGCATCTCTCTCCGCTGCACATGATGCACTAGTTGTCGACAAGTAAGCAAAACCCTTCATGGCATGATTCTGAGAACAATCTTCAAGTGTTTTATGCATTGCTTCGGCAGAAAATTGAGTTGTTTTCTAATCAGAGAGGAACATATAATCAGAAACAGTTTTAAATTATGCAATAAAGTAGAAGTAATTATGATCATAACATCCAAAAATATTTATTTTCTAACCTTTTGTTTGTGGGAATGGACGTGAGCTGGGAAGCATGAAAACCTAAACATCTTTATAAAAGAAAAGAAATCGTTCACATGAGATCTAATCACTTTCGAGATATTGAAGAGCTCTAATAATCTAATATTTACTAAATCGATAATCAGTAGAATTTCAGCAAATAAGATCACATGATTGCAAGAATTAGCATAGGCCAATCTTAGCCATAATCAAGTGTGAGCCCTGCTGAGACACGGCACAGTCTCCAGATATGAGATGATCTTGATCTCCTCAAAACACATAGTAATATCAACCCCTCGTCCTTGCCCCACACCTGCTTAGAGGTGCGAGAAAAGCAGGAAGTTGTTACAGCGGCCAGACTGGAAGAAGACGTCAAAATCTAAAAGAACCTGATGATTGCTACACCTCAAAGATACCCGACCTGTAAATAAGAAAAAGAAGCTGAAACTGAGATGAACAAAAATTGAAACCAAGAGATGTGCAAGATATCATGTCACGAAGTTCGAAATCAATATGGTATAACGAAACTCGAAATTTGATTCTATATACACTTGCCCTTTAGTTCTCTAAAAATCCATGTACTAGATGACATGTCATATATGCTCAATCATTTTGATTCTAATCCAACAGAAACAAAGAGTAGGAGTTCAAAGCACATATAAATCTGACCGGACCAGATCCATAGAGCATTGAATATACTAAGGCAGCAATATCATGCCAGTATAATTCAAGATTGGAAGTAATATAATGTTAAGCAAAAAGGGAATGCCACATACATAACCAAAGAAGAGAGATTCTGCATGCATTTTCTTCCTTAACATTTAAATAACAGTAACAAATATGATCAGATTTACCGGACCACGCAATCAAACAACAACACACTTCATATATATTCTTTTAACATCTACATTTCAATTAAAAGCAAAAGTCACAATTATATACCATGTGTTTCAAGATTAAAAGCAGAGGGGCATGCCCATTATCCTTCGAGTTCCAAAACAGCACTAAGCGTAGGAAACATATCAATACAACAACTACTACTAGTACTAGTTGGGGTCGACTATATGAATCCCGAAAACCTATTCTACTCCATTTTGACCAATTACAATAACATTAAAACAGTTACATGATGATGATGTTAACATCCATAACAAAATCCACACCTTCAATAGCATAAACGAGCAAATCCCAATTCAGATAAACAAATTTCCACATAAAAACATGTCAATAAAAAAAAAAACCAACAGTAATAAGCAGAATTTGAAGATCTAACCTTCTACTAGCCAGCTTAACCTTTACGTGCTGAGCTGAAATGACAAAAGAACAATTTTTCAAATTTTTTTTTTTCTTTTTTTGTGGCTTTCAATTGAAGGGAAACGAGTAAGAAGAAGGAAAGAATGGCAACAACCAACAACCCTACAACTAGATGTGAAGGAGTCGTTTGGCTCAAATTTATAGTTCCATTGAATGGCACCTGAATTATTGCAACTATTTTATTTTATTTTAAATTATTTTTCATTGATTAACAAATAAGCTTTGGATATATTCTGTTCTATATATATACTCATCACTAACTACTAAGAAGGAAAAAAAAAGAATTTTTCAAAATAATTTTTGTTTAGCGGAGATTAGAAAGAGAAGTTGCTGACCACTAAAATTAGAATTTTGCGATCGGATTTTTTGACCACTTAAAAAGGGGAAGAGTATTCCCTTGAGGGAACGCTAATTGTACAGGCTGTGGTTTTATGTAAATGTGACAGCTTAATTATAACCGTTGATTATGTTTGGGATCGGTCAGATTTTAAGTTGGTGAATTGTGGCGACTTTTGACCTAATTAAAGAACGCTTTGAAGCTAATTTTTGTCTATACTGGCTGAGTTTATTGTCTTTTTTTGGTTGTATTATTGTTTAATCACTAATGATTCCAGATTTTGATGATCTGATTTGATTATGTCGTCTATTAATTATTTCTTCTCCTTTGCTCCGTACACTGAACTTTAGTCGTTTATTTACAAAAAAGGAAAAACGAAATAAATAGGATTACTCTTTTAATGATTTCAATATTCAAGAGTGTGATTACCTAATGGATTACTCTGACCAAATGTAATAGCATCGCTTTTGAAAAATAATGGTGCCTCAACCTTAAACGTAGTTGCGATTGGTCATATTAGTTTTTTTCTCAATCTTGCTATACTCATGCTTGTTAAGCAAATACTAAAAGTTTATCTTTAAGGCAAAGCATAGATACTATGTATTAATACTAGTATCTATGTACGTTGATAATATGAAGGGCAGCCCGATGCACTAAGTTTTTGTTATGCGCGGGATCTAGAGAAAGACCGGACCACAAAGATCTATCGTACACAGCCTTACCCTGCATTTATATGAAGGAACAGTAAAATTCAATCAATAAGAGAAATTTTACGTATAATAATACAACAATCATCTAAATGCCGAAAAATATTATTACATTAGCATAATATATTAATCTAAAATAAAAGAACATCATCAAAACTTACACAAATGATCAATTTTGTCACGTTAGTTAGATAATTTTGTATTATAGTTTAAAAGTATTTAATCTGATGATATCTTAAAGAACACTTTTTGTGGACAATAGTTTGTGTATGCTTCCTCCTAATCCTTTGGTTGCTTTGCCTTAACCAAAACTCTTATTGTCGATCTTGATATCCCTCTTGAAAGTACAACATACAGTTATTCGTGCAAGAAAACATATTGGCGTTAAATATAGTCCAATATTTTAGGATGTTTGTCCTTGTGCTTTATTTATTATATCTGCAAAACATAATCATACTAAAAATTATTTTCACACAAATTTAAAAGGATATTCCATGATTTTGGAAGAAGAAAATTAAATTTAAGGATAAAAATATACTTAGAAACACATTGACCAGTATCATAGTTTTTGCATGTGTGACGTTATTGTCAAGACTTCTATATACCATATGTATGTTATTACATAAGCTATTCGGTGTATTTAAGGTTTTTCAGTAACATGACGGGCATAATTTTACCTATATACAATGGAAGATCAACTTAGTCTATTATATATACGGTGACACTAACATACGTAAGAAATAATAAACTTGAAAACAAACATGTATAGTAGAAGGCTGTTTGGTATTAAAGTATTTAAGTATTCTTCTTGGTAGCAATTATTGATATCATTTTCTACGGAGCCAAACACAGAAAAATATTTTATTTTTACTATAAAATTATCACGGCCCAAAGTTCGCATGTCGTGATGGCGCCTATCTCAATACTAGGCAAGCTGATAACTTCAATAAATCACTATAATCTTTTATTTGAAAATATCATATTTAGATTTAATAGAAATTCCCACAAATACTGATACAATTACCCTGCCCAAAAATCAGTATCACTGAGTACACGAGCATCTAAATGATAACATAGTCTGGCTGATAAAACATTGTCTGGAAATATATAACAGTACAAATAACTTAAAGGAAAGAGAGTCAAGGTCTGCGGACACCAAGCAGCTACTTCGATAGTCTCTAATAGATAAAACTCTGAAATCTAGCAGTTGTCGTATCCAGAAGTACCTGGATCTGCACCCGAAGTGCAAAGTGTAGTATGAGTACAACTGACCCCATGAACTCAATAAGTAACAAGACTAACCTTAGGTCTGAAAGTGCTGATGAGCTCAACAGATACAGTCAAATATAGAAATAACAGTACAAAAATGTAGACATGTCTCAAGTTCAACAAATAAGCATAATACAAGTAAAATAGATCAATTCTGCATGATATGAGGAATGTGACATCTCTATATCTAAATGCCAAAATACATGTTGTATGTGGTGTACCACAATGGAAACCTCGTGTACTCACACTCTCAGAATACTCAATCACTCAGTATTGTATATGACCAATCTAGCCCAGGGAAGATCCATCGCCAAATATATATCATTGACAGTCAGTCACTCAGTACTGTATAAGGCCAATCTATCCCAAGCAAGATCCATCCCTCAATATAGATAATTAGGCAAGATCCATTACAGGGAAAATCCATCCCAAAAATATAAAAAATTCTGCCAAGATCCATACCTAGGGAAAATCCATCCAAAAAATATAAATGATTCGAGCAAGATCCATGCCTAGGGAAGATCCATTCCTCAATATAAAATCAATCGCTCTCACTTTGTGGGGTGAAGACTCCATAGGGGATCCTTCAGCCCAAGCGCTATAATAGCCAGATCCAGGCACAAATAAATAAAACATGTTGTGGCGTGCAACCCAATCCCATAATTATTACTCATAATATCCAGTCTCTCAGGCTCACAATGACATGAAATCAACCTGACATATTGATATGATGTATCAATGAATGACAACAGAGACTGAGATATGATGTGTAAATAATAGATGTGACTGAGTACAAATTATATTTTTTTAGACAATTAATTCAACAGCAACATGACCCATGTGGTTGATACGCTCAAATTTACATCTTAAAATGATGTAAAGCGGTCGAAGTCAAATATAATAACCCAACAAGGTTGGGGTCGAATCCCGCAGGGAATAGGTGTGAAAATATTACTTTGGTAGTGCGAATCTCAACTTAAATCGTATCTATATTCCTTTAATGTAACAAGAATATGAGAATTGATTTTTGTAATAATTTAATTGCAATAATGACAAGTATGATTAATTAGAGTTGTAATTTATGTGATTAACTAAACCAAGGTTATGTTCCCGTCAATGAGGTGTAATGCTAATGGGTATTAATATGATATATTTCTAATGGAAAGTTCTTTAGATATGCAAATGATTTCTACGTGACCACCCAATATTTCCCAATAATAGGGTAGTATTTTCTCTTTATGATTTTCCCAAATATAAAAGAGTTACAATGAAGAGTAATCAATTAATTCCAAATAAAACCCACTTATTCCTAAGCGATTTTATTAATCAAGGTTTAAAGCCTTGAGTCTTTGATATTTACTCCTACCAATCCTAACTCACTTTTTCAAGCTAAGAAAGAATTAATGGCATTTGTCAATGTTTGCAACCACCAACAATAAATGAAAATGAGAAGTAAATAAATACCAATCAACCATTATATATATATTCAATGTTAAATACCCAAATAACATAACACCCATTTAGGGTCCACAACTTTAGTATTTAAGACTAGCTACTTATGCTTAAAGACAAAAAGATGAGAGTAAATGTCATGAAGCTTACAAAAATGGAGGAATCTTCACTTCTAAAGGTTCCAAAAGAAAGGAATATTCAAAGTGTGTATTGTAGCTCTAAAACCAGACAAACTGACCCACAGAACCCCACTAAATCTATTTATAGTGGGCTTAAGCTCGGGGTCAAAAACGGACAAAATTGCGCTTCCAGGTCTACTATGCGACCGCATTCCTGTCGCATAACAGTAATGCGGTTCGCATTCTTCACGAAACCATCGCATATGAAAACCCTAGATTCCAATTGCGTCACCGCATAGTTGATGTGCGATTCGCATTTGTGATATGCGATCGCAAAGTTGCATCGCGTTTCTGAGCTTGGCTCCTGGCGTTGGAGATTTGCGGTCCATTTTGCGTCTCGCAAACTAGTTCTGCGATCGCATAATGAACCGCATTTTTTCTCTGAAATTTTTCCAAAAATTTTGTTGAACTATGCGATCCTTTTGTGCATGTCACGACCCAAACTGGAGGATCATGACTAGCACTCGGGCCATACTTGCCGAGCACCAACGTACATTTTATCTAATCTTCTTATTATCTTTAAGGGATAAAAAGATCAATATAAACGGTAGATATGGATCATGAACATACATCACATGGGATGACAAGATTGCTAAGAAACTACATAAAAGGTACGAGCAACAACGCTGCCATGAAAGACTATACAACAAAAATTAGCTAACAAGGCATACCAAACTATACATGAGTCGACACCTGTCTATGAGCCTCTAAAAGAGCATAAGTAATGAAACATAGCCGGAACAGGGCCCCCAAATACCCATAATATCTATAACCAAAATGCATACCAAGACCACGGCAAGTCCGGATGAGGGATCTCGCCTATAACTGCTGAACTGGAAAGCCTATTGTGGCGGGGGAGCTTTATCTACCTGTCTATCAGGACCTGCAACACGACATGCAACGTCCACNCATAAATAAGAACAGTAATGTAAAGAGAGATGTAGGAGATACAACCTGTAGCATATGAGTGCTTCTAAGAGACATTAACATGAAATTCATGATACATATATACACATAATATTTTTAAACATCCGCCTCTGTGGGAATCATCATCATCATAGAACATTCGCCTCTGTGGGCATCATCATCATCATATCATACCTGACACAAAGAGGACTCGGTAAACCCAACTGAGCAGTGGTTTCACAATAGGTGCCATACCCGGCCGACTATAGCGCGGCTCGGTAGAGTAAAATAGATACATATATAATGCATGCAGGACTCATTGGAATCACGTTCTGAACATTTCGGAGCGACGTAAGGTAGATATTCTCCGTACACATCATTAGGGCTAACTC